>CM054136.1:88041524-88044024 GCA_028751875.1 Rapana venosa | reverse complement strand
TTGGGTTGTTTTCTTAAAAGGCTGAAATCCTGTGTCTGTCTGTCTCTCGTCTGTTTGTCTGTTTCTCTGATTTTATGTCCTTTTGGGTTGTTTTCTTAAAAGGCTGAAATCCTGTTTGTGTCTGTCTGTCTTTCTGTCTGTTTGTCTGTTTCTCTGACCTTATGTCCTTTTGGGTTGTTTTCTTAAAATGCTGAAATCCTGTTTGTGTCTGTCTGTCTGTTTGTCTGTTTCTCTGATTTTATGTCCTTTTGGGTTGTTTTCTTAAAAGGCTGAAATCCTGTTTGTGTCTGTCTGTCTGTCTGTTTGTCTGTTTCTCTGACCTTATGTCCTTTTGGGTTGTTTTCTTAAAAGGCTGAAATCCTGTTTGTGTCTGTCTGTCTGTCTGTTTTTCTGTTTCTCTGACCTTATGTCCGTTGGGTTGTTTGCTTATTTGTTTGTTTTGTCTTTTTACAAAATCTCTCCATTGCCTGCGTCATTTTGTTTGTCCGTGTAGCTCTCTTTATCAATGATTGTGTGTCGTAGTTTTTTCTAGCTCCTTTAAAAATTCTCTTTCTCTGTATGTCCCCATCTTTATGTACTTACTTATTTTGAGAGAGAGAGAGAGAGAGAGAGAGAGAGAGAGAGAGAGAGAGAGAGAGAGAGAGACAGAGACAGAGAGACAGAGAGAGGGGGGAATCGAAGAATGTGCAACAGTTAATACTCCTATTATTCATCAATGATTTAAACAGGTCAGAGCATCACATAGGACTAAAAACAAAATCCAAAAGCAAAATGAAACCCCAAGCAATACCAGCTACAGACCATGGTCAGCCTTTGTTAGAGCTGAGTGACCAGAGAAAATCTGGTCAAAACAGTGAAATGACGCCACTCGCTGACGTCAAAACCAAAAGAAAACTAACAGAGCGGGTTTACACCAAAACGTTTTGGCACTGGGTCCCGTTTCATGAGATAAACTCAACGCTTCAAATGTAAATATCTTTGGAAGAATTTCTGTGGTGCGTTAGGGATAGCAGACGATAGGCTGTGCTGCTCTAACCTTGGCCCTTTCTTCTCATTCGTATGATGCCGATTCTCTTCAAGGTGATTAAAAATATATACACATTTACAGGATGAATGTACCCCTCGAAAGGGGAATATGAGTGAAAAGAGTTGGAGGGTGAAGAACGCAGTTAATGCCAATAAGACTAAAAGACTAATCTTTAAGATGTTGTAGAGTATTTAACCTTTATTTTAGCTTATCTAACAACTTTTATTTCGAGGATAATGAATAAGCACCCATGGTTTTTTTTACATCCAGTCCCCGCCCGTAGGGAAACATCATAATAATAAACCCAATACTCATACTCTCACACAGTAGAAACAAATAAAAAAAACTTAAAAAAAGACCCCCCAAAAAACAACTGACAAACATGTGGACAGACAGACAGACAGACAGACAAGAAAGAAGTGAGAGAGAGAGAGAGAGAGAGAGAGAGAGAGAGAGAGAGAGAGAGGAGAGAGAGAGGAGAGAGAGAGAGAGAGGAGAGAGAGAGAGAGAGAGAGAGAGAGAGAGAGAGAGAGAGAGAGAGAGAGAGAGAGAGAGAGAGAGAGAGAGAGAGCAACAAAGAAAGAGAAAAGACAGAAGGTATCTACGTCAAAATCCGAGGATAATCACCCAGTATTAGCAAATTTTTAACACATGATAAAAATGAACAAAGTCAAGCTTAAGGATGGCTCAGTTTTTATGTTAGGATAAAATCGAAGTTTGCTGTATTTTTACTGTCTTAGGAACGAAGCACTTTTTTGACGTTAACTTTCAACTGCGTGTCAGTCTATCTCTCCGCATGTTTGTCTGTTAGTCTGTGCATTTATCGTCAGTTTGTCTGCTTGTGTGTATCTGGCTCTTTGTTTTCTTTATCTGTTTCGTTTCCTTTCTTTCTTTCTTTCTTTCTTTCTTTCTTTCATTTATCGTCAGTTTGTCTGTTTGTGTGTATCTGGCTCTTTGTTTTCTTTATCTGTTTCGTTTCGTTTCTTTCTTTCTTTCTTTCTTTTCTTTCATTTATCGTCAGTTTGTCTGTTTGTGTGCATCTGTCTGTTTGCTTTTATCTGTTTCATCTCTTTCTTACTTTCTTTTTTCTTTCTTTCTTTCTTTCTTTATTCTTTCTTTCTTTCTTTCTTACTTCCTTCCTTCCTTTTTTTCTTTCTTCCTTTCTTTCTTTCTTTCTTTCTTTCTTTCTTTTCGGGTGAAACAAAGTTTATTTTTGTCCAGAACAACGTAGCTCCAATACGTTTAATGAGTACAAGCCACGCTTATAATGAAAATATGAGCACTATAACCTTTACGTGCAAGAAAGGGCTGCAACTGAACACGATCGTCTCTGGTTCACTTTCTCTTCTCTTCGTTGATCTTTGTTTATATATGCTACGTAGACAGGTATATGTTTGCAGAGGTGTGTGAGAGAGAGTTTGTGCACGTGTGGTGTGTGTGTGTGTGTGTGTGTGTGTGTGTGTGTGTGTGTGT
>CM054136.1:88009024-88019024 GCA_028751875.1 Rapana venosa | reverse complement strand
CTTCTTCTTCCTCCTTGGACAGTGCCTTGCAAAACTGTCTTTGTAATTCCTTGGGATCTTGTGACATGCCCCCATACCAATTACGTTTACGCTTTTCACGATCGTTTGAAGGTTCTCATAGGGTCCAATGGTTTGCTGGTTTCTGTTATGCACGCTCTCGTTGCTTATGTGGTCTTTGTAGGAGATCCCAAGGAGTCTCCGAAAGCATCTCATCTCCATGCTGTACTCTTCTCCCCAAAAATCTGCAGTCGGGGTCCATGATTCACAGGCATACAGAAATATGGATATGACAAGGGAGCGCATTAGTCTGTCTTGGAGATAAGTGAGATATTCTTATCTTCCAGATGGTGTTTAGTTTTGACAAAGCTGTTATTGTCTGTGCACCCCCCCTGCATACTACTTCTGGCTTGGATCCTGGTCGGATACAATGGCTCCCAGGTACTTGAAGCTTTGAACTGTTCCAGCTTCTGGTCATTAACCCTGATATCAGTGCTAATCCCGTTGGTGTTATTAGTCATCAGTTTGGTCTTCTCTGCATGATTTCCATGCCGTATGTTTTGGAGGCCTTATCCAAGTGTTCTGTTAGGCTGGCAAGCTCTTTTTTCTGATCCTGCTATTCCATCAATGTCATCGCAAAGGGGAAAGGTTTGTGATCGTTCTGCCACCAATGCTGACTGATCCTTCATGATGTTCCAGTGCATCAGCCATGATTCTCTCAAGGAAGATGTTGAAAAGGGGGGGGTGGGTGAGAGTAGACAGCCCTGCCTTACTCCAACTGTTGTTCGAAACCATTCTCCAATTTTGGGTTGTTGTAGTACACTGCACTGGTGGCCTCGCTGTACAGCTGTTTGAGGGACTCTAAATCAGGTTTGCATTGATGCTGTACAAATTCATGGTTGCCCACAGAGCTGCATGCCACACCCTGTCAAATGCCTTTTTAAAAATCGATAAATACGGGGTAAAGGTCTTGTTGATGTTGAAGGTACGCTCACAAGTTTTCTGAGGTTGAATATCTGTTCTGTTGTGCTGCGCCCTGCTCTGAAACCTGCTTGTTTCCTCAGCAATGATGGTCTCTGCTTGTGGCTTCAGTCTATTCAATATTATCTGCAGCATGACCTTGCTTGTGACATATGAGGCTGATTGTGCGGTAATTATGGCAATTTTTGTAGATTTCCTTTCTTGGGGAGGGTGAGATGAGTGACTGCGTCCATGGTGTTGGCCACTTTCCCGTCTGCCAGACTTGTTGCAGATTCTTAGTAGGGCGCATGATCATGGTCCCTCCAGCTGGACCAACTCAGCTGGAATGTTGTCAGCCCCTGCTGACTTCCCCTTTTTTAGCGATCTGACTGCTGTTTCCACTTCTTCTCGGAGGATAGGGTGACTGTCTGTGTCTTTGCTGTCGGGTACATTAAGGACTTCTGGATCTCCTGCGGTTCTATAGTTATACAGGTCGGAGCGTATTCTGTCCTCTGTTCAGAATATCCTGGTCGTCAGTGAGACACTTCCCCTTTTTGTCTTGGATTTGTTAAAACCTTTCTCTGTTTCGTGCTAGTCAGGTCTTCACCAGCTGATATGCTTTCTTGCTATTGTTTTCTTGATGTTCTCTTCAATGTCTTGGCACTGTTCACCGATCCATTTCTCTTTTGCCCCGTCATGGACTTCCTGATTCTTTGTTGACTGCCCTATATTGTTCTGCTCTTTCTTTTGTTTCATTTTTCTTTTTTCTTCAACTCTCTACGCTTGTCGCATAGTTGTAGGATGGTAGGTGTGACCCCTGGTTTTTTGACTGGTCGGCGTTTACCAAGAAGCTCGTTTGCTGTTTCAGTCACTGCTGTATTGAAACTATTCGTCAGTGTATCTATGTCTGAGTCTATCACAGTGAGTGCTGCAAACTTTCCACCTATCCTTGCTTGAAAAATTTCTAATACCTCGGGTCCCTTTAGCTTCTCGAGGTCAAATTTGATCTGATGTTGTTCCGCTTGTGGATTTTCTTTAGACGTAGTCGGAAAGTCATCATCACAAAATCATGATCACTTCCCCATGTCTGCTCCTGGAAAACTTTGTGTCTGTGCGATGTTAAAAGCTGGACTGAAAACCCTCTTTTCACCATGATGTAATCTATTTGGTTTGTGGTGTTCTCCCTTTGGGCTATGCCATGTCCATTTTCTGGATTTCTTGTGGGCCAAGTGTATTCACTAGCTGGAGGTGGTTGTTACTGGCAAACTCCCGGGGTCTCAAGCCTCTTTCATTTGATTGGTTATTCAATGTGGCCACAAACGCCCTCCCAGTCTTTCATGCATCTTCTCCTACCTTGGCGTTCCAGTCGCCTTGCCAACGAGGATGTCTTTTTTGGGTGTTTGATTCAGAACCTCTTGGGAGCTGGTCATAAAATTCTTCACTACGGGCTTCATCTGTTGCAGTCTGATGTAGGGGCGTATGCCTGTACTACAGTTATGTTAAAGGGGGTTGCTCTCAGGCGGATGGTAATAAGTCTGCTGGACACAGGCTGACAGCTCATGACGGTGTTCACGGTGTCTTTGTGAACGAGAAACCCCACGCCGTGTTCATGTTTATCCTGTTTTTTTCCACTGTAGTATAATTTGTGGTCTTCCTGGGTCGTTGTTTCTCCCTGTTTTTTTTACCTGACTTCGCAGAGCCCAAGGATGTGCCATTGAATTGGACATCTCATGTGTCAGTTCTTCCACTTTGCCTGCAGCTCTAAGTGTCCGTACATTCCATGTGCCAATGATGGTGTTGTTTCTGGCACGAATTTTGCTGCGTTTTACATCATAGCATACTTTCGACATCTGTCCCCGATGAGCAACAGAAAGGGGCGGTCCTTGGTAACCCGGGGGGACGGACCGATCCGGTATGGAGATTCTGGGTGTCTTTGTCATTGGTGTATCTTGGGCAAATCAAACCTGGCGGAGCCCATCCCTCTCCAGGTCGGATTTTTTGGTTGGGTTTACTCCCCACATGTGGCAGGTGGTACTGGGTTACATGGTTACCAGTAGCAGAGGGAGTCTCTGACCTGACCCTTGGGAAGTAGAAACGAGAAATAAACACACCACTGGGACATATCAAGAGCTTCAAGTGAAGTCAAGTCAAAAACACTTTAATCATCCCATGAAGGGCAATTTCAAGACTGACAGGCACATTGATACGTATCATTATCTCGAAAGACACAAGAAAACTAACTGCACTTCAAATTAGTATGAACACTTCAAGGTAACTTGAATTTAGTGAAAAAACGCAAACTGAAGTGGTACGGGCACGTCACACGAACATCTGGACTGGCCAAGACTGTCCTACAGGGAACAGTACAAGGAGGGAGACGAAGAGGCAGACAGAGAAAACGATGGGAGGACAACATCAGAGGGTGGATCTACCTTGCGTGAAATGACAGTACGGAAAACTGAGAACTGCGAGGAGTGGAGGAAGCTTGTTGCAAAATCTTCAGTGGTGCCCCAACGGTCTACTGGACTACGGGATAGGTGAAGGTGAAGGTGAATATAGGTGTGAATGTGTTTATTGTGTATGTTTGTGTGTATGTCAATGAACATACTTTTTGCGCCCAAAATACTATGTTTCTACATTGGTGTGTGTGTGTGTGTGTGTGTGTGTATGAGCGTGCGAACGTGCGTGCCTGTGTGCGTGCGTTCGTGTTTGCGTGTGTGTGTGTGTGTGTGTGTGTGTGTGTGTGTGTGCGCGTTTCAAGTCAAGTAAAGTCAAGTAAATATCATCCTACGATTGGCAATTTTCATACGCGTACGTGCGTGTGTGTAAGTGTGCGCGTGTGTGTGTGTGATAGTTTTTTTTTAAATTTGAAATTATCTTGGAATGTTTAAACAAATATCAGGCATAGCTTTTCTTCGTGTTTTCCCCCCTAGATTATCATTCTATGGACTTACGTGCCTGTCAATGTTGTATATGCCATTCAGGGCATAATTGAAGTACTTCTGATCTGACTTGACTTGCAGAATAATTTACCTCCACAATGATGAGGAACTCCATTAATCTGTTTCACTTACGAAGAAAGCAGATGCATGCAAACGTGAACAGACGCGGACGCACGTGCACGCACGCACACACCCACGTACACGCACATTCAGACTATGTCTAACTGTCTGTTTCTCTGTGTCTGTCTCTCCGTGTCTGTGCCTGTGTCTGTCTGTCTGTCTGTCTGTCTCTCTGTCTCTGTCTCTGTCTCTGTTTGTCTGTCTGTCTGTCTGTCTGTCTCTCTCTCTCTCTCTCTCTCTCTCTCTCTCTCTCTCTCTCTCTCTCTCTCTCTCTCTCCTCACGGAATTTCTGATGCGAATATTTTAACCTACTGGTTAATATCTTTTATATTTGTGCCGAAGTAAGTTAATTCATTCATTCATTCATTCACTCATCCACTCCTTTACTCATTCATTCATTTATTCATGCAATAACTTTTTTTATTTTTGTCTTTAAGCAAAGATTGTTATTTGAGGATTAGTTCTTATCAGTGTAATTCTTTCCTATACAAATTAGCAAACAGATGAAGATGCAATGGACGAATATAGTGGAAAAATAACTAACCAAAGATTGATTATAAAGAAAGAAAGAATGCTTGAAAAAAGCAAATACAGTACAAATAAAAGCTATGAACGTACATGAATGAAAAGAAAGAATGCTTGAAAAAAGCAAATACAGTACAAATAAAAGCTCTGTTCCTGCATGAATGAAAGTACTCACTATAAACACAACAGATAAGCTAATACAGAAGCAATCTAAGAAAGAACAACAAGGCACAAAAATCCAGCTGTACAAACAACACACAAAATGATCGTCATTGACAATAAGAACGCAAAAAACCCAAACATTAAGGAAACAACAACGAGGATAAAAACAACAGCAACAATAACAAGGACAACAACAACAGCAACAACAACAAGGACAACAACAACATGACAACAACAACAAAAATAGCAACAAGGACAACAACAACAACAAGGACAACAACAACAAAAATAGCAACAGAGACAACAACAGCAACAAGGACAACAACAAGGACAACGACAACAAGGACAACAACAACAGGGACAACAACAACAAGGACAGCAACAACAAGGACAACAACCACAACAACAAAAACAACAGCAACAAGGACAAAAGGACAAAACATCAAAGACAACAACAAAGACAACAACAAGGACAAAAACAACAAGGACAACACACAACAACAACAAGGACAACAACAACAAGGACAACAACCACACACAACAAAAACAGCAACAAGGACAATAGGACAACAACAACAAGAAGGACAACAACAACACAAAACAAGGACAACAACAACACCCCCCCAAAAAACCCCCACACCAACAACAACAACAACACCAGCGTTTTATATGACACTATCAGACTGCTTTGTTGAAGGTGTGTTCGTCTCATTGCTACTACACTTGATCGTTGTTTGCTTGTATTTCTTCTACCTCAGCCACGCTAATGCAGAACGAGGGTGTCCGAGCTGTCGTGTTTGCTTATTTTTTGGTGTCTTTGTTTTCCTCTCTTTGTTTATCTCCTTGTTGTTTTCTTGTATTATTGTTATTATTAGTGTGTGTGTGCGTGTATGTGTGTGTGTGTGTGTGTGTGTGGTGTGTGTGTTTATGTGTGTCTCTTTTTCTTTCTGTGTATATGACTGTGCTTCCATGTTTTCTTCTTTTTTCTGTTTGTCTGTCTGTATGTCTGCCTGGTTTTCTCCCATTCTGTGTCTTGTCTGTGTGTCTGTTTGTGTGTGTGTTTGTGTGTTTGTTTGTGTGTGTGTGTCTGTGTTTCTGTGTGTATCTATCTATCTATCTATCTATCTATCTATCTATCTATCTATCTATCTATCTATCTATCTATCTATCTATCTATCTATCTATCTATCTATCTGTCTGTCTGTCTGTATGTCTGTCTGTTTTAGTCATTGTCTCTGTCTCTCTGTCTCTGTCTCTCTCTCTCTCTAATACTGTCCTGAATTGATAGATATTGCAGATACTGTTTTCAAGGATACTACAATGCGGTACAATACAATGCGAACACAATACAAATGCATACAATACAATACAATAACATACAATGCAATACAAATACAATACCACACATTACTATGTAATACAACACAATACAACACAAAATACTTTACTCATCTAAAAAACAGAGAAATTCACGAAGGTTACGAGCAAGGAATTAAACACAAAATAATAAAAAGAATAAACAGCAAACACATCACATCAAGACTAGGTAATAACAAAAGATTTGCATTACTAAGTTACTGACCTACAACGAATGCGAAGTGAAATGCATTTTTCACCTGTACCTAATAGAAATAATGATACCAATGTCCAGAGGTAACGAAATTTCAATTATCAATCAATGGGGAACATGTAATAAACGGTAATCTGAAAAAAGGTATGTTGATGTCAGCTAAGTGCCCATGCCTACACTGATCCTTTGTTGTGCTTTAAAAAGCAATGTTAAGCCTGTCTTTAGCCATGAGAAGCTCTTAGCGTAATGATGGGAAATGTTCAATAGCAACAACAGCAGCAACAACAACAACAACAGCATCAACAACAACAGCAGCAACAACAGCAACAACAACAGCAACAACAACAACAAGAACAACAACAGCAACATCAACAGCAACAACAACAACAACAACAACAGTAACAACAACAACAGCAACAAACAACAACAACAGCAACAGTAACAGCAACAACAAAAGCAGAAACAACAACAACAGCAACAACAACAGCAACAGCATCAACAAAAACAACAGCAACAACAACAACACAACAACAACATCAACAACAACAACAACAACAGCAACAGCAACAACAACAGCAACAATAACAACAACGGCAACAACAACAACAGCAACAACAACAACAACAGCAGCAGCAGCAACAATAACAACAACAACAACAGCAGCAACAACAACAACAGCAGCAGCAAAAACAGCAGCAACAACAACAGCAACAACAGCAACAGCAGCAGCAAAAAACAACAACAGCAGCAACAATAACAACAACAGCAACAATAACAACAACAACAACAACAGCAACAACAACGACAATAACGAGTACAACGACAATAACAACAACAACAAAAGGTTTGACCTCCAGGGTGTCAAGCTGGGAATGTTCGACAGCAACAACAACGACAACATCAACAACAAGAACGATTACAACGACATTAACAACAACAGAGCAATAGCGATTACAACGACATTAACAACAACAGAGCAACAGCGATTTCAACGACAACAACAACAGCAAAAGGGGTGACCCCCAGAGTTCCAAACTTGAAGCGTTCAACAACAACAACAACAACAAAACAACAACAACAACAAACAACAAACAACAACAACAACAACAATAACGATAGCAACAGCACGTCGGCAACAACAAAAATTGTGACCCACAGGGTGTTTTAAACTGGGGAGTGTTTACCAACAACAATAACAACAATAACAACGACAACAAAAAAACAACAAAAGTGTGACACCCAGGGTGATAAGCTGGGAATGTTTAAAAACAACAACAACAACGACGACGCCGACGTCGACAACAACAACAAGAACAAAAACAATAATAACAACAACGATAGCAACGGCAGGTCGACAAAACAACAAAAGCGTGACTCGCAGGGAGTTAAGTTGGGGAGTGTTTGACAACAACAACAACGACGACGAGACGACAACAACAGCAAAACCACCACCACCACCACCACCACCACCACCACACCACCACCACCACCACCACCAGCAAAAACGAGGCTGGCCAACAACAACAGGAAGAAGCATTAGTCGAAGGCTAAATGAGGACTGTGTGGACAGCTCTCTATGTTGAGCCGTGACCCCTTGAGATTAGCACCTCGCAATGCTGGATGGCTGTGGTGGCGCCAGTCTTTTGGCTATCTTCTCCACAGGCAGCGTTTTGCCCTCACACCTCCTGCTCCCCCCCCCCCTCTCTCCCCCCTCATCCCACTGGGGACTTCGTGACGTCAGAAGCACTCACCCATGGACGGCCGGCTTTCAGCCAATCTAGTTTAGTCTCTTGGTCACGTGTGTGTCTGGGGAGGGATCAAGCCATTATTTTACTCTCTGCTGCTAAAGGGCAGATGTTTGTACAGGGGTTGGTAAGGTTTATGATCTAAAGCTTGAGTGATTTTTGTCTGTTGTCAATATTGTGTTCTTGATATTACCTTTCATAGTTTTTATACTTCACTATCACTCTAAAGTTTGTGTAAACATGTTCATTACTCTTCGGACGTGGATAAATTATCAGTATGACCATATAATGAGAGGAAGTAGAACACACGCTTTTTAGTCCTCGTTTTCTTTCCAAGGGGAGTAGAGAAATACGGAACATTTGTTTGAGCCTCGACATGTGAATACATGTTTAAAACTGCAGGAAATTATTTATAGAAAAAGGAAGAAAAGGAAGGCCCTGTCCCTAAAAGGGCAGTCAAATAACTTGTACGAGCATATGTTACTCCGGACAGTAGCTAACGTTTAGTCAGAAGGTAAAAGGTAAAGGTAAAGGTAAAGGAGTCCCATAACCTATAAGGTCGTAGGGGAGCGAGGCGTCAGAGACCTCACTTCTCTAGGGGGCCAGCGTATTGAGGGCGGCGCCCATCTCCTCTCCCTCGCTGCTTTACCTTCCCTGACCCTAAAGAGGGCAGGTACCCATTTACAGCTGGGTGAACTGGGGGAACTGTACTGAAGCCAAGGCGCGCAAACGGTCACCCATCCAACTGGTAACCACGCTCGACGCTGCTTAACTTGGCTGGGGGAAAGCGAGTGCTCCGACCACTGAGCTATCCCGTCCCCAATACCTTACCTTAGTCAGAAGGACCAAACTTTATTCAGTCAAGTTCCTTAAACAACGACTTCTTGTCCATATAGTTCATATTATGAGACATGTCATCAGTTTTGCAGCATGTCTTTGTTTTAAACCGTAACTGTTAATTCTTTTGCAAATATCATATTTTATTTCTGTACAAATTGCAAAGTGGGGGGGGGGGGGGGGGGGGGTAGCTCAGTGGTCAGAGCTCTCGCTTTCTCCCAGCCAAGTTAAGCAGCATCAAGCGTGGTTACCACTTGGATGAGAGACTGTTTGCTCATCTTGGCTTCAGTACAGTTCCCCCAGTTCACCCAGCTGTAAATGGGTACCTGCCTCTTTAGGGTCAGGGAAGGTAAAGCAGCGAGGGAGAGGAGATGGGCGCCGCCCTCAACATGCTGGACCCTTGAGAAGTTGAGGTCTCTGTTGTCTCACTCCCCTACGACCACATAGGTTATGGGACACCTTTACCTTTTTAAAGCTCCGGCAACACTAGACCTGAACTACAGTGTCATTGTGAGTGCTCTCCTATCTTTTCTCACCTTTTTTGTTTAACCTGAAGACTTTTTACGTACTACCCACATCTTTGACCACGTTCTGTTACCAAGGAATCATCGATGTCAGCAGCATAGACTGCAGGGGATCAAGACTCAAGTCAATCAAATGATTCATCACATGTCTGCTTCACAGAAGGGTACTGTATTGTAGGCGACTTTTAGTAGAGGCAGACTTCTCCACGTGAAATATCCGGATGCTCTGCCCAGGGGGAGCGTGTCGCCACAAGAGCAGCGCCACCCATTTCCCCCTTTTCCCTGTCTGCTAGTGTACTTATTTTCCAGTGAGAGTGACTTTTTGTATATGGTTTTGCCAGGGACATCACTTTTGTTGCCGTGGGATCTTTCACGCGCAACGACTGCGCGCTGCAGATAGGACTTCGGTTTATAGCCCCTCCGAAAGTTAAGCACGCAGCTAGACCACCATCTCAGATCTTGTTGATGGGGAACACAGTTCGAACTCAGATGAGGATCAAGCTCACACGTTCAAGAACGAAAATGATAAACATGAGCAAAAAAGGTAATTATCAAAGTAAACTTTTTCAAAGGAAAAAAATGCTTACTTTTAAAACGAATCTTCAGTACCTAAACTTT
>CM054136.1:87977073-88008524 GCA_028751875.1 Rapana venosa | reverse complement strand
TCTCTTTTTTCTCTCCCTGTCTGCATTTTTCTCTCTCCTCTTCTCTCTCTCTCTCTCTCTCTTTTCTCTCTCCTTCTCTCTCTCTCTCTCTCTTTCTCTCTCCCTGTCTGTCATTCTCTCTCTCTCTCTCTCTCTCTCTCTCTCCCCTCTCTCTCTTTCTTTCTCTCCCCTTCTCTCTCTCTCTCATCCTCTCTCTTCTCTCTCCATCCTCTCCTCTCTCTCTCTCTTTCTCTTTCTCTCATCTCCATAACTGCATACACAAGGACTAGGTTTTTTTAAAAGCACATGGATGATATTCATTATCCTCGAAATAAAGAAAAGAAATACATCTCTCTCCTTTCTCTCTCTCTCTCCCTCCCCTCTCCTCTCCCCTCTCTCTCTCTCTCCTCTCTCTCTCTCTCTCTTCTTTTCTCTCATCTCACTCCTCTCTTTCTCTCTTTTCTTCTTCTTTCTTTCTTTTTTCATCTGCCTCCCTCCCCCCCCCTCTCTCTCTCTCAAAACCTTGTCTCTCTGGGGTCGGAGGTGGTCAGACTTTTATTGTGCTCTGCAAAAAAATATCGTATTTATGACAGTTATTAGTTATAGACTGAAGTGAATTTTGGCGGGTGGGTGTGTACAGGTTGCTCATCACAAATCTGACTTTAGTGATTGGAATTTTTGTATAATTACCCTGTAAATTTTTTCAAAATTAATACTTAACAAATAAGGTTTTAATTTTCATACTATTGCCGAGAAGAGATCAACATTTCGTATTCAAACTGGACGGAAAAATTGCAAACTGCACTGAGAAATTGCAACTTGTTCTGGGTTCATGAACTCCCCCTTCTTCTTCTGCTGGCTTCATGATGCAGTGTGCACGTGAAAACAAGCATGCCTGTGCCCTTTTTGATGCACCTGCCAAGTGGAGATGGGAACTATGACAGCATGTGAGTGTCAGAAACCCTTTGTTTTGTTTTGTTTTAAATATGGCGGAAGATTCCACAAGTGGCACAAAAAAACTTAAATCCACCAGGGATGAAATCCAAAACGATTTTCTTGTGGGACTGAAGAGCTTACTGCAAGGGGCGTAATTCCCTTATTTATCGCTATAAAACAGCGATAAATGAAAAGTCAATCGTCGTGACATTTGGCTGACTTCAATCAAAATGACGAAACCATTTCTTAAATACCTCGTTTGTTCCACTACTTGCCACCCCCCTGAATTTTCCCAAAAAACAGTGATCAGACTTTTTCATAAATCTTCTAAAAGCGTCACAATTACTCTGTATTTCACACAGCAGGGAGGGGGCACCCGGTTGTGTAAAGGGAAGAGACTGTGTGCAGTGGCGTGATCAAGAGTGGAGAAAATCAAACATGTTATTTCAGCTTTCGTAGAAACAAAGGACAATAAAGAATTTTAACAAAACATCTCCTCAAAACTCCTCTGTTATTCATTAAAAACTTCCCAGGAGTTGTTTCTCTGGAAGCCCCCCTCAAAGAGAAAGTCTGTCTGGATCCTTCACCTTGACTCCAGACCACAGATCTCCTGATGTGCAGGGTAAAACCCCCTCCCCAGCTCCAATCTTTTGTTGTCCATGAAGTCACTGACGCTGCAATATCTCCCAAACCCAAAAAACATTTTTCCTTCCACCAACACCATCCATTTCAAAACTGAATCAGTGTCTAAAAAGTCAAAAGACAGTCCTCACTTTGACACAACTCCCATCGGTAAGAGGACCCGTATCCAAAGAAAAAGAAATCTTTTTTCTTCTGGGTTGAAACCCAATAGAAAACAGCCATCATCACTGTCTCGTGTAAAAAAACATTAAAAGAAATTAAAGATTGCATAAAGTCGTTAACCTCACACAAGAAGAACATGAATCAAAGACAGCCCCACTCATTGAAGACGTCAAAGTTTCATTGAAAAATGAACTTCGAGTTCATGTTTCTGAAAAGCTTGAGTCACTACTTTTTTTAATTGGACATTTGAGAAAGAAAATAAATTACCTGAAGAAAAAAATGCAAAACTAGAAAAGGACAATCACTCAATTAAACTCAGATGGGAACGATCAGTCTCAGTTGAAAAGAATCAGTTCCAGAAACAATGAGACAACATCCACTCAGACTTCCCCCCATCCTCAATCAGAGCAACTTCCTGATGCTTCACTACAACAAACATCTGAAATTAAAACAAAGTGGGTGTTCCAACCATGAAGAATTAGGGTTTTCAGTTATTATGATCCAACTATCCAGCCATCTCAGGCAGGAATTCTGTCACCATGACTGATGCAGCTTTTCCAGCTACTTCAAAAGCAACAGACCATGAAATCACAGACCCCAAACTACACTACAACTGTACCTGTCAAAAATTCCCTTTTAGGCACTGGCTGATTAAGATCCTGGCCTTACAACTACACAGCAAACAGAGGGACAGCCAGGTCCCACAGAGGAAGCATCAAAGACCAGTACAGCAAAATCATGGACTCTGGAAAACCCGTAAACTACCAAACCCAATCACCCCATGAAATATTGTCCAAGATTTCTATTTCCCGATACTACAACTATGCATTGGTGGAGATTTCTGTCATTAGAAATATTTATCCACACAGACTGGCCCCTCGGGTGAGAACATGTTCAAGATCTGTGTATCTGGAATGAAGATAACAGACTTACAACATGGCTTTCTTCTCTCCTATCATGTTCAATATTAATGTGTAGTTGTTCACGTTGGTGTCAACAGCTGCAAATCTGGTGTCATTTTAGAAAAAGAATGGACTGATCTGTCAAACAATGCCTTCTCCTCCTTCCCCCAGTCTGCAGTCAGTATGAGTTCCATAATCCCAGCTAGAGGTCGACATCACCTTAACACTTTCATTATTCCTTCCAACAGAAACCTTCAAACAGTCTGTCATCAGTCCCAAACACCACATTCATTGATCACACAAATACTTTCACTACTAGTTCTGGGTCTCCTCGTTTAGCTCTTTATTTCAATCTTACTCACCCCAGTGAAAGAGGCACTTCCAAAATTGCAAACAATCTCTGGCTTGCCTGGAATAACACTGAGCACCGCAATTCTGATAAGAATAATGCAAATAACATGCATGAAACTGATGGCCGTCCTTATGATCTTAATGACAGAAATGATCACCAACCAAGCAAATTTCAGGACAGTCATTCTTCAGGGAGCAGGGTATATCAACCACCTGCTTACCAAAAACAGACGAATAGGGCGAGATGTTTCCACCTCACTCCCAAGTAGTTCATCAACAGATGACAGATATCATCAGACATTGTTCAGCAGCTATAACCAAACAAAGTAGACAA
The DNA here is from genome assembly GCA_028751875.1 of Rapana venosa. NCBI lineage: Eukaryota > Metazoa > Mollusca > Gastropoda > Neogastropoda > Muricidae > Rapana > Rapana venosa. The sequence goes on along the minus strand of CM054136.1, from coordinate 88,005,218 downwards.
GTAGAGCCCTAGGATATATCCTCAGCAGAGGTTCTCCCCTTCTCAACTTCTAATTCTACAGAAACTCTGTCTAGGTCCTCAGCCAACCATCAGGGTCACCACGCATACAATGGCAATGCAGCATGTCCTCCTCCCTCCTCCCCTTTTTCACTACCCACCTCTCAGATCAAGGCCACGTGAAAACATATCTAATGCTCCTTTCCCATATCTTCTTCAACATCCCCTCTTTGCATTCAAACTACACAAATCTTGGAAGAAGTTTCTCCTATCCCTTTCCATCTCCTCTGTCATCCCATGAAGCACAACAACCTCCACCTTCCTCCAGAACAAGATGCTTCTGTACATCTGATCAGTTCCCTAGCATTTCCCCCCTCCTTTTAGAGGACATAATCCATCCATATGCTTTAGACTTGCTCTCCATAGGCCTCTCAAATAATGGCAAATCAGGGTAGAACCCCTTACCCCATGCACAGATAGAAATGGGAATGTGTATATTGCATGTCTTTACTTTTTTGTCTAGTTTTTTAAAAGAATAATGAGTTAGGGTTTTTGAAGTTGAAGTTCCAATCTCCAATGCTTTTGGAAAAACCCGAAAAAAAAACATTTTTTTCGGTTTGGGGTAACGGAAACAAGTTTTGGCATTTTTAAAGGTTTTTCCTTTCTGCATTTTGATCCTTTTTCTTATAGGATTTTGCAGGTTTGTTTTGTTGTTTTTTTGTTTTTTTGGTATAATTACACAAACATTGTACTTTGGAAAAGTAACACTTCATCAAAAGGGGGGTCAACCCCCAGTGAAATTTTTTTTCCCTTTGGGTTTTTCATAAAAACTTACTTATCTTGTTTCATTCCTATATTGTATTTTTTGCCATTATTGTAGGGGTTATTTGATGACGGTACTCATTTTTGCTTTTGAATAACGTACAATTTGTGATTAGATGGTAGATACAAGAAATTCATTTTGACAGGGATCACAAAACAATTTTTGGGTTATCTAAAATGGCCTGCAATTGGTCATCAATATCAACCATGCAGTACACAAAATAAAAATATCTTCAAAATGTCAAATTCGGGAACAAATTTCCATGTATTTGGTTTTACAAAAACCCCCTTTATCCCCCATATTTCAGACAATGAATCCAGTACCAGGCACAAACCATTCGCAGAGTTTCCCTTATTCCTAAAGAAACTGTAAATTTTGTTTATTTTCATCCTCAGTTCAGTTCAAAAGATTAAAAGTTTAGAACAACTTCATATAAAACATTTGGATTGAAATTAAACAAAGGGAAATTCCCAGCCCAATTTTTTATGTTTTCTTTACAGAAACCCCAAAAAAAAGCAGAGTGGTTTTGATCACTATATTTTAATGAGGAAAGAAAGAAAAAGATTATGATGATATTGTTTTTTAGGGACTTCAATATTGATTTTTTAAAAACCCCTAATAATCTTGGATACACACAACGAATCTTTCAACTTTGAAACAATTGATAACTATCCCAAACTCGTTTTACAAATTTTTCAAAAACTTTAATAGATCATATATATGTTAAAAAATAAAAACACTATTTAGAGAAAATGTTCATTTTTCCGTTCAGTGATTTTCCCCAATGTATAACAGGGGCCCAAAAAAAAGGAGTAAAAATTCCTAAAGCTGCCAAAAAAACTATAAATTTAGAATTTCCACACTTTAACAGCAACGTTTTTTCTACAGGACCTTCTGAATTCACGTTTGAGTGATGTTTTAAATTTTACGACCAAAATAGCCACTGAATATTGGTACTATCTTTTATAATGTTTTAAAAATAAACACTCCACTAAAAATAAAAGATTAAATACAAAACAAAACCCCCCAGGCTTACTAACGAAATACAGAAAAAAATAAAACATAGGTTTTACCTTTTTAAAAAAAGGTTCCCGAAAGATTATAAGAAACAAAAATAAGAAATTTCCCTTTTTTAGAACTGAGAAAAAAAAGTTTTTTTTAGAGCTTTTTAAAAAACAACAGGGAGAGTAAATTATTTGGAAAACTATTAACCACTCACCAACAAAAGTTTCATAAAAGCCAAACTTTGGCTGTGATATTACTGCGATGCTTAAATCTTCATTTCTAAACCGTTGCAGACCATTAACTCTAAACAAATCAGAAACAATGACTTAAAAAATTTGAAAGCTTTTTGCGATGTAAAAAATTGAATCTAAAATTGAGTTAAATTTTTTACGTTAACGGGGTTTTTCACTGTTTTAAATTGTCTGAAGCAACATAAACTCGGGATTTGAGGGAATAGAGGGGAAAAATTTTTAAACATCGCATCATTTAGCTGAAACATTTACATATTATAATCTTTCATAAGTAAAAACACATTTCCTAAATCTTTAAAAAAGGCAAAAAATTTTTCCTTTCATAAAAAAGGGAAAACCTCAGAACCCTCCCAAACTACAGACCAATTTTAATATTTTTCCACTCTTTCAAAACCATTAGAGCACACATTCATAAATGTTTACTAGCCCACTTAAACAAATATAATCTGCTACAAAACCAACCCCGGATTAGGCAAACCCTTCCGCCCCCACCCTGTAAAAATGACCGACAATGTTTTATAATATGAATAAAAAGGAAAATTTCAGGTATAAAACCCTTTATTGTTTTGCTAAAGCCCCTTTTATATATAGACCACAGACTTTTACTACGGGAAACTTTCATCTAAAAACACCCCAGTACCATCACACTTTTCTCATCATTCCCTTTTTGACAGACTTCAAAAAAAATTCTAAACAAAAAACGTCTTTAAGTTTTCTTTTTAAAACTTGGTGTTCCACAAGGATCAGTGCTGGTCCCTTGCAGTTTCTTCTGTAAAAAAAACCTCCATTGAGTATAAATTTCAAAAGAACATTTGCAGATATACAACTCTTTATACTACCCCAAAACCCCTCTCCAAATATTCAAAAAATTTACAAAAGAAACAAAATAGTTGTCAACTGGGCACAAATGAACCACAAAGGCCCTTTACCAGGGAAAACAAAATTCATGCTGTTATCAACAAGACAAAAACGTCAAAATCTTAACAAAATTACCCCATTTATGCCAAAAAGTGTTAAAATGAAGAAATTTCTAGTCACAAAATTTTGGGGGTAACCACGTAAAAATTCTTGGGCTGTACATATACGTAATCTTCAAAGAAAATTGCCTCCAAAACCCCAGTTAAATAAGATCAAACACTTTCTTAATCTGCACGAGAAAAATTTTTTTTATTTATTTATCATCCCATTTTGGATTTTGCATCTACATTTGGGATTTAGCCAGTAATAACCTATTAAAAAACCCTTAACAGTATACACAAAAGAGCTGTCAAAAAAGTAATAGAAAGTCAACTCATAACATTTTCCGATTACAAAAAAGTCAACATCCTTTTCCCCAAACAAAATTTCTATTTAATAAAGGGTACAACATAAAAATTTTTCTGGGAGTGCCCATTTCCTTGAGCAGCAGTTCTCGAAAACAACTTTTTACACTCACATAAAATTAATCTCCCTTACCACTTTACTCTATTTAAATCAAATCTAGTTTAAGCGGAGCGGTTTGAATAGGCCCCCAACCTTTCTAAAAAAGAAACAAAATTTTCAAGATTTTAAAAGTCTTTCATGATTTTTTTGATGACCATAAAAATGTCACACTTTTTTTACCACAAATGTTTTTATCGAACCCTATATTTCACACATAAGTTCTCCCCGGATGGGTAAGTTAATTTTTTTATACATTCCCATTTAATTTTGTTTGTTTTCCATCATTCTATGTATATCTTAACTCTCTCTCTCTCTCTCTCCTCTCTCCTCTCCTCCTCTCCTCTTCTCCTCTCTCTTCTCTCTTCTCCTTTTCTCTCCTCTCCTTCTCTTCCTTTTTCTCTCTCTCTCTCTCTCCTCTCTGAGATTCTATACTTTCTTCTTTTCAGTGTTGTGTGTTTGTGTGTGTGGTTGCGCGCGGCCATGCCGCACAAGTATGTGTGTGTATGTTTTCTATGCAATTCTGACATTTTCACATTTTTTTTTTTATTATTTATTTCTTTTTTTTTTCCCCCCAGGGGTGGAGTAAAAAACGTCATGCTTAACATTACCCCTGAAAATAAAAATTTCAAAAATTTTTTCAAAAATTTTCTCTCTCCTCCTCTCTCTCTCTCTCTCTCCTCTCTCTCCTCTCTCCTCTCTCTCTCTCTGTCCGTTTTTCTGTCTCCCTCTTCTCTCTTTTTCTCTTTCTCGCCCCCGTCGTCGTCCCGTCTGTCTACTAGTCTGTCGTCGCTGTCTGCTGTCCTCTCTTCTCTTCTCTCTCTCTCTGTCTGTCCGTTTTTCTTCCTCTCTTTTTTTTCCTTTTTTCTCGCCCTCCGTCTTCTGTCTGTCTTCTATCTTCCCGTCTGTCCTCTCTCTCTATTTCTGTTTGCCCCCTCTGTTTGTGGGGTCTCTTTCCCTATTCCCTCCCTTGTCTGTCAGTCGGGCGCCCCTGTCTGACTGGCGGCTGGCTTCTGTCTGTCTTTCTCTCTGTCCTCTTTTCCTTCTCTCTTCTCTGTATGTCTTCCTCCTCTCCTCTCTCTCTCCCTCTCTTCTCTCTCTACTCTTTCTTTTTCCCCCCCCTCTGGGGCCCCTCTCCTATCTCCCTTTCCCCTGTCTGCTATTTTGTCTGCCCCTTTTATCTGTCTGCCTTCTTCTCTGTCTCTCTCAAAACTTTCCCCTCTTCGTCTATGTCTCTCTTAAGCCCTTTTGTCGTCGTCTTCTGCTCCGTCCCCCTCTCCTGATGTGTTCGTCTGTTCTCTCTTCTAACCCCCCTACTGTCTTTTTATGTCTGCTGTCTCTCCGCGTCTTTTTGTCTGTCTCTTCTCTTCTTTCAGTGTGTCATCTGCGTCTCTCTCTCTCTTTTTCTCTGTCTCTGTCTCTCCCTGGGGCAGAAACACCAGCGCCACCACTCCAAACCCTTTCTGACTCCTGACCCCCCTAATCATTCCCTTTGATTCTGCGGCTGAAAGGGCACAACAGTCGTACCAAAAACCTGGGCTAAACCCCCCACAGGGGGGATGGTGTCCTTCTTCACAAACCCCAAAAAAATCTGGGGGGGTTGTGTGATCAGCATCCATTGAAACGAAAAAAAAGATCATCATTTCAACAAACCAACGTGTCTGGATGCCGTTTACTCGAACCCCTTACAAAAGTTTTGGTTCCTATTGTCCCTAACCTTCTCTGCAAAATCTATCAGTCAGTTCGCTACATAGTCCCTGAGACGCGGCCTGGTTCCAACTGCCTGAACTTTCCCCAAGGATTGTCACGTCCGAATTTTTCCTCCTGTAAACACAGGGGCAAGGTCAATTAAAATTGAACGTCAGCTGTTTTTGTTCCCCACTCTTTGACACCCTTTGGGTGAATACGGATTTCCTGCCATTTTTGTGCGTGTGTTGCGGGGCAAAAGGGGGTGTCCATGTGTACACAGCACAGCTTGTAGGAGGTGGGGGCCAAAAAAACTGGGGGAAGTTTTGTGGCATCACACTTTCATTGCCTCCTTTTCCTTGCCTCTGTGTTGTCCTTCTCCTCTCCTCTTCCTTCTCCTGTCTCTTCATCTAACGGAGGCTTCCTGCGGTAGCTGTGGGAATGGCGGGTGTGCTGTTCGCCATGTTTCTGTTGTTGCGGGACTGGCTTTTTAGTCGTAATATGAAAAACGTGCTGCGCACTTCCATTTTTTTTTCCGGGAAGTGGGGGGGGGTTGTTCTGGGTGGGGCATCCAAAGGGCTTCCCGTTGGGGGAAGACCGAAAGGGGCAGGTTGGATAAATTTAATATTTGAAAAATTCTTCACGAAAGATAATTTTCCTCCCTCCTTCCGAGTGAAGAGAGAGAGAGAGTAAAAGAAACAGACAAAAATAGGCACGAAAATAAAAAGCAAAAAAATATTTCCCAAAAACCCCCTGGTGAGGGCAGTAGATTAATTTTGGCGGTTGGGGTGTTTGAAGTAGGGGTGGGGGGAATGATGGCGGGATGAATAAAAAAAAAGATAGTGCCTGGTGGTGGTTGAGGGGGGGGGGGGGTTAGTGGATGTGATAATGACAGATGCACGACCTGATGGCGCTAGATGGGAAATGTCAGGCGATAGAGATCAACCCCCCTTTGACTTCCTTTCATTTGACCTCCTCCTACATTCACCCATTCACATCCCTACCCCCTTTTCCTTCCTTCCCTTCCCCACCCTTCCTTCACTTATCACATTCACACCCTAATCCCCCCAACTCCCCCTTTAAACCCATGTTGTTTTCAAAACACTTTTGGATATCACATTTTCATGAAGAAATCGTTTCCCGGATGTAAAAAAACCCCGAACTACCATTTTCCTGAAATAAAGATAAAATTTTCGGTCGGTCTGTCGTCGGTGGGTTGCGGGGTTTCGTTTTTTTTTTTATTTTTTCTTTTTTTTCGGGGACAATGGAAAAGACCCAGTGTTCTTTTTTCATTAGCCCTGTGTGTTGAAATTTGTATTGTTGACATCCGTTTCCCACGGGCATACAATGGCCACTCTTCCAAAAACGGAACGGGTTTAACGTGGCGCAAGAAAAAAAAATAGCGTCTGTCGACTGTTTTTCTGTTGTCGCCCGTCTGACTTTTGTCTGTCTGTCTGTTGGTGTATCTCCCCCTCTCTCCCCTCTAAATCTCTCTCTCTTCTCCCCTCTCTCTCTCTTCCTGCGCCCGAACGTGCCGCGCGCGCGGCGGCGCGCGCGGGTGTGTGTGTGGTATGTATTTTTGATGATATATGAGATTTATGATGTTTGGGGGTGGATGGGTGGTCTAGAGTAACCGCCTTCTAGAATGCGAAAAGCCCGGGGTCGGGTTGTGCGTGGTTCGTCCCCCCGTTGGGGCCCAAAAATTTTTTCCCCATCCATTAGCCCATGATGGGGGTCGGGGCCTAGTCTTTGGATAACGAAAAACCCGAGGTCCCGTGTGTTACAAAAAAATTTCAGCGCACAAAAAAACCCCCGGGCAACAAGAGAGTTGTCCCTGGAAAAAAAATTTAGAAAAAAGCCACTCTGAAGGGAAACAAATACAGTCAGAAAAAACCAAAAAAAAAACAAACAAAACAACAAAAAAAAGGTGGCGCTCTCTTGGGGCGACGCGCCCTCCCGGGACACCCAATTTCACGCGGAGAAATCTCGTGACTTTGGGGTATAAAAAAAAAAAAAAAAAAAACTGAGCGCTTTGATTTGTTGCTTTCAAGTTCAGCGCTATATAAATTCCATACATTATTATTATTATTATTATTTTTATTATTATTATTTTTTTAAAAAATTAATAAAATTTAAAATATTAATAATATATATAATATTAATAAATTATTTTTATTATATATATATACAATGTCATAGTCTATTGTCTGTCTACTCTCTGTCTGTCTGTCCGTCGGTGTGTTCGGCGCGCGCGCTGGTGTGTGGAAAGTGTGTGGTGTGTGTAAGTGTATGTGTAAGTGTGGAAAGGTGGGTGGGGTTGAAGTTGTGGGTAAGTGTGTTAAGTGTGTGGTTGTGGTGAAGTTCAGAAAGGTTTTTTAACTCCATGGATATAAAAACCCCCCAAAAAAATTCCATATCCACTACAAAAAACCCAAAAACCATATCACCATCCACAACCCCCAGTCCATTTTAACAAGTTAGTTTTTCCCCCCCCGCCACCACAAAGGCCATACAAAGGCTGCGCCCTCTCCTCCCCCGCTGCTTTCCCTTTCCCCTGCCCTAAAGGGCGGGTCCCATTTAGGGCGGGTGAAAGGGGGGACTGTCTGAAGCAAGACCCGCAAACGGTCCCCCATCCAAAATGGAAAACCATGCTCGATTTTTCTTAACTTGGCTGGGGAAAAGCAATGCTCTGACCACTGAGCTACCCCACCCCCCCAAAATTTTTTTTTAGGTGAAGAACATCAATTTTTCAGGATGTATTTCGGGATTTTTTTCAGATAAAGTAAAACAAAATTGCCTGGCATTATACATCCGCTCTTCAGTGGGTTTAGTCGAATATCCCCCTGCATAATGTTTGTAAATCCAAGGGGAATTTGAGTCAAGTTGACACACACACAACACACAACCACACACAAACAACACACAAACACACTCATACGCACCACCGCGCGAACCTCGCCGCCACACACGCAAAACCACCGGGTGCCACCCACCCACACATCCCACGCAGATATACCACACAACGCCCTTCAAATAAAAAATAACTGAGGCCCCGTGTCAAAGCAGCAGAACATTTTTTGCGGCACTTTAAAACCCCCCCTTTTTTTCGTAAGTAGGATTGTGTGCCGGGAACGTGACAAAATTTGAAAACTGCAGACACGGGGGATAATGTAAAAAATAACCACAGAGTGCTTTTTCCCATATCCTTAAAAAAGAGTTGAAAAAAAATAAATAAATAAATAAATAAAGTTTTAAAAAATGTTATACACACACAATCGCGCGCGCCCCGGCACAAACACCCACCACAAACACACACAGACAAAACAACATGAGCGTGCCCCAAAAAGGGGTTTTACACAAAAAGGCATACAAAAATTTTGTAGCAAACGCTAGTTAATAAAATCTAAAAAATAAATAAATTTATAATATATATATAAATTATATATAGATAAAATATATATATATATATATATATAATATAATATATATAAACAAAGTCCATCAGAGAGAGGGAAGACAGAGACAGAAAAAGGGCAAGACAGAGAGACAGAGACGGGAAGAAACAGAAGAGAGACAGACAAACAGCGACAAAAAGACACAGAGAGAGCAAACACACCACAACAGAGACAACAAACAACAAAAACACAGAGAAGACGGGGAGGGAGAGACGGGGGAAAAGAAAAAACAGAGACACAGAGAGAGAGCGAGGAGGAAAACCCGCGAAAAAAAGACAGAGAGAGAAAAAACACGCACACACAAGACACACAGAGACAGACAGACGAGAGAGAGCAGAGGGAGGAACAGAGAGAACGGAAGAGAAAGAGAGCGGTGCATTAGGAAAAAAACGTGGTTGAATCACTACTAGCAAAAAGAGGGGCAGGGGCAGAAGGTGCTTGCGCTTCAGTACACCCGCTTTAGATAAATAAGGCCCTGATGTTTCTCGTCGTACAAACCCCACCTGCCGCCTCCCCCCCCTCCCTCCCCCCTGGAGGGTTTAAGGGGTTGCCCAAAAACTGGTCGGGGCTTGGCACAAAAGGGTGATGTGGACTGCTCCCCTCTCTCTCTCCAGGTCTGCAAAAATTTGGGGAAGAGTGCGTACTGTTTTTTGATTAAAAAAAATTATGAGGGGTGGGTGTGTGTGTGTGTTGTGTGTGTGTGGTGTTTGGGGTGTGTGTGTTTTGGTTTTGGTGTGTGTGGGGGTGGTGTGTGTTGTGTGTGTGTTTGTGGTTGGGGTGGTTTTACGTGGTGTGTTACTGTGTGTGTTGGTTTTTGGTGTGTGTGTGTGTGGTGGGTTGTGTAGTGTGTGTGGTGTGTTTTGTGTGTGTGTTGTGTTGTGTACTGGTGTGTGTGTACTCTGGTTTTTGTGTGTGTAATGTGTGTGTTTGTGTGTTTGTGTTACGGGTGGTGTGTGTTTGGGGGTGTGTGTTGTGTGTTGTGTGGGTTGTTTTTTTTTGTTTAATTTCATTCACTACATGGTGATTAGACACACCCCCATTCAACCAAAGTCCCTTTATTTCAATGCATTTTCTTCCTTTTCCTCCTCTCTCTTCTCCTTTTCTCTCCTCCCTTCTTTTCTCCCCTTTTCCACTCTCTCCTCTTCCCTCTCTCTCTCTCCCCTCTCCCCTTTCTTCCCCTACCCACCACATCCACAACACTAGGGTTTATTAATAATATATATTAATTTTAAAAATAATAAATTATTATAATATTTTTATATATATATATATATAATATAAATATTATTAATTATAAAAAAGTAATTACAGTAAAGGGTTTTTTTTAGGTGAAGAATATATGACTTCAGCAATGACACTATGAATTGTGGAGCATATAAAATTCTTGACTAGTGGCATTTTTTATGAAATCAAAACCCCCTCCTTTTTTCAGCAAGAAGAATTGGGCAAAACAAACAACAAATGGTGGACTGAAAAAAAGGAATAGAACAACAACATTTTACATTTTTGAAAATTTTGTATTCCCGCATTTAATCTCATTTTTGTATTAAATTTTTAACTTTTCCCTGGGCAAGGGAAAATGGAAAAAAGTTTTTTATAATCTTGATGTATGTTTCATTAATTAAATGAAATTTTATAAGACGACAATCAAGATAGAATCAAACACTTCAGTACTGTATTCGAGCACCTGTTTTTCCAAAGAATCAACTAGCCATTTGAATAAATTCCCATGAGAGGGGATCCCCGCAAAAAAATTTGCGATGCCTCGCTTGCAAAGAAGATCAGGGAAATTTTTTCTCAAAAACAATATATTCCCTTTTTTTACCATCCATACTTTAAAGCCATTAACCTCCCTTTGAGTCAACGAAAAAAAATTTTGGGAAACTAAAACAAATCAACAAAAAATTATTGTGTGTGGGGTGGTGTTTGGGGGTGTGTGTGTACTGTGTGTTTGGTGAGAGAGTGTGTGGTGTTGGGGGTGTTGGTTGTGGTGTGTTAGAGTTGTTGTGTGGTTGTGTACGTGTTTTGTGTGTATATGGTGTGTGTGTTGTGTGTGTTGTGTGTGTGGAAAATTTGGGTGTGTGTGTGGTGGTACTGTGTGTGTGAGTGTGTGTGTGTACTGTGTGTGTGTGGTTTTGTGTTACTGTGTTGGTGTGTTGTACGTATGTTTTTGGACTGTGTGGTTTTTGTGGTGTGGTGTACGTGTGGTGGTGTACTGTGTGTGTTACGTGGTGTTGAATGTGTGTGATGTGTGTTGGAGAGAGAGAGTGTGGTGGTGTGTGTGTGTGGTGGGTGCGGGTGGTTTCGGTTGGTGTGTGGTTTGTGGGGTGTGTGTGGTGTGAGAGAGGTTGGTGTGTGTGTGTGGAGTGGTGTGTGTGTATGTGTGGGGTTTTTTGTTTATGTGTGTATGCTTGTGTGTGTATTGGGTGGATGGTGTGGTTGTGGTGTTTGCGGGGGGAGTGTGGTGAGTGGTGTGTGGTGTGAGTGTGTGGTGTGGGGTGTGTGTGTTTTTGTGTTGGTGTGTGTGTCCCCTGTGTGTGTTTGTGTGTTGTGTGTCTGTGGGGTGTGTTGTCTTGTGTGTGTGTGTCTGTGTTTGTTTGTGTTTTGTGTGTCTGTGTGTGTGTTGTGTGTGTGTGTGTGTCTGTGTGTGTGCGTATTGATGTGGTGTGTGTGTCTCTGTGTGTGTGTGTGTTTGGGGGGTGTGTGTTTTGGGTGTGGTAATGTGGTGGTGTGAGTGTGTTGTGTGTCTTGTGTGTGTAGTGTGTGTTTGTATGTGTGTTGTATGTGTGTGTTATGTGTGTTTTGTGTGTGTAGTTGATTGTGGTGTATGTGTTGTGTAGTGTGTGTTTGTTGTGTGATGTGTGTTGTTGGGGGTGTGCGTGTGTGTGTGTGGTTGTGTGTGTATTGTGTGTTGGGGTGGTGTGGTTGTGTGGAGAAGAGGAATGTTGTGTGTGTTTGGTGTTGGTGTGTGTGTGTGTGTTGTGTGGTGTGTGGTGTGTGTGTTGTGTGTGGTGGGTGTGTTGTGGTGTGTGTGGGGCGTTGTTATTGTATTTAACGGTGTTCCATAAGTATATTCACGGTTGCGTGTAGTGGGGTTTTGTGTGTGTGTTGTTGTGTGGTGTGTGTGTGAGTGATGTGTTATGTGTGGGGAGTGAGTAGGGGGTGTGTATTGTTGTGCGGTGTTGTGTGTTGGGGTATGTGTGTGTTGTGGTGGGTGTTGGTTGTGTGTTTTGATGTCGTGTGTGTGTGTTTTGTGTGTGTGTGCGTGGTGCTTATTTTTTTATCCCGAAATAAAGAAAAAAAAAGTAAGCACACTGTGGGGGGTTTTACTAGTTTCCCCGGGTATGAAGTTTTTGTACATTTTTCATCCGTTTTCCCCCGGGACACAATGGCTACCTTCAGAAAGTGTGGGGTGTTTGTGTGGGGTGCGTGCGTTGGCTGCGGCGTGTGTGCTTGTGTACATGCTGCTGCGTGCGTGTGGCGGCTTGGGGGGGTGTGCGCGGCGTCCAGTTTAAAAAAGTGTGCTCCGTCTTAAAAAAATACGGGCAATAATGGATACCACAAGCCCCGTGGTGTGGGTGCCACCCTTCAATGGTGGGGTAAACCCGGTGTCGATACACAAAACCTCACCTTTTTCACCCCACAGCTGTAGGGGGGGAAAAAAAGCAAAAACCCGACGATTTTACCCCGCCATGGCTCAGTGGTTAGTGCCTTTGGGTTTCGGACTGGAAGGTATCGGTTCGTTTCCCCGAGAGTCACAGGTTTTTTCGGGCTCCACCCGGCTTCTACCCAGAGTGGTGTGCTTTGGGGGGTCAGGGGAAGATGGGGCCCCACAGTCGAGCTTCATCCACTTAACGGATCGAGTTTGAGAGGTTCTCAAATACCTGCCAACACGCAGGTGTCTGTATCTCTCTGAACCTCCGCCCTAATGTCATTCCATTGATTCTCTGCGTGCTGAAGGTCACATCAGTCGTACCAAACACTGGTCTAATCCCCCCACAGGGGAGTGTCTCTACAGTTACCGGATTACAGGAGTTAACTTGAATTGAAGTAAAATGGGATTGAATAGCGCTGAAGTCACGGCAGATTTCTCTGCGTGTAATCCGGGCGGCTCTCTCTGGGGAAGGGATAGCTTCCGTGGGTCAGGGCACTCGCTATTCCATCTGCCAAGGTTTAAGCAGCATCGAGCGTTGGTTACCAATTGGATGGGTGACGTTTGCGCGCTCGGCTTCAGTACGGTCCCCCCAGTTTGCCGTGCTCGGTATATGGGGTACCTGCTCTCTTTAGGGTCAGGGAGGTAAAGCAGCGAGGAAGAGGAGATGGGCGCCACCCTCAATATGCTGGCCCCTTGAGAAGTGAGATCTCTGACGCCTCGTTCCTCTACGACCTTATAGGTTACAGGACACCTTTACCTTTTTTTTCTCCCTGGGAGAGTGCATCACCACATGAGCAGTGCCACCCACTATTGTTTTGTTCTGTTCCAGTCTGCGTGTGTATTATTTTGTTTTCCTACGAAAATGAATTTTTTTCGTCAAAATTCGTCCAAGAACAACTCTTTTTTGTTGCTGTGGGTTCTTTTAAATGCAATAAGTGCATGTTACACGCGGGACCTCAAATTTTTGTCTCATCCGAAAGACTAGTACCCAGACTTAGGTTTTAGTGGAAGGATGAACAGTTTGAGCTCAGATGGGGATTGAACCCAAACTTCTCGTGCTGTAGACAGGTGTGCTGCCTCTGGACCAAAGGTGTACCAGGAGTGGATACAGCATTTCTTCGATTTGTTTGTTTTTTACAAGATTCAGCGCTATATAAATTCCATATATTATTATTATTATTACTGCTTCTATAAGCTAAAAACAAGAAATACTAGAACTGTCTGATAAAATGATGTTTAGCACAGTTTTAAACTTATCTTTTTAATCAGTAATATTATAAATACAAAAATTACCATAGCCAGAACAGAATGGGGAAAAAATCGCAAAACAAAACCAATGCAAGCTAAAGTCACACAAAAATTGTTAATATGCAGGCAAGTCAATACACAAACATTAGAAAATAAATATTTTCTATTCAAAAAAATTATTAATTACCTAAATTAAAAGATGAAATGAAACAAAACATTTTGATATATAAATTTCAAATTCAAATTCAAAGACTTTATTATCTCAGAGACAGAGAAATTCCGGTGGGTCACGAGCCTACCTTATAAAGCAATAATCATGTAATATTTATGACATTATATATATTTACATAGTTTACATATTTACATATATAATTTTTATGTTATTTATATTATATATTATATATATATAATATTAATATTTAATATACAGGCACGCGATGACACCGCATTATATCATAGAAACGTGTGTCTAATCGATAACCTTCACTGTTATGTGCTATCTCTCATTTTTTCCAAACAAGAATACAAGGCTTGAGAAGTTCCTGGAAAAATCATTAAAAGAGTCAATCTCAAAGTAAACCAAATGGAGAAAGGGGGAAAATGAAATTAAAAAAAAAAAAAGCCCAAAACAAAATAGCAACAACAACAAAAAGCTCCAAAAGTGACAAAAACACAACAAAAATGCCAACAATAATACAAAGCCATAAACGTACATTCTGTGTTTGTGTGTTTGTTGTGTGTTTGTGTGTGTGCGCGCGCGCGCGCGCGCGCGTGTGTGTGTGTTTGTGTGTGTGTGTGGTGTGGCGTGTGTGTGTTGTGCGCGTGTTGTGGTGTGCGCGTGTCTGTGTGTGCGCGCGTGTGTGTGTTGTTTGTGTGTTTTTATGGTTTGTTTGTTTTCTTAGCCTCAAAATATCAATACTAAGGCATATAATTGTAAGCGCAAAACAAGAAACCAAAGAAATAAAACCACATTATATATACACTCACGTGCGCGCGAGCGAACGAGCGTACGGGCAGAGATGAGAGAGAGATGACGAGAGAGAGAGGGAGAGAGAGGAGAGAGAAGAGGAGAGAGAGGAGAGAGAGAAGGAGGAGAGAGTGAGAGAGAGAGAGAGAGAGGAGTGAGAGAGAGAACAATGACAGATGACAATGACAAAGTTTATTGTGATATGCAAGATGCCCTGTCACAATGGGGACAGTGGGAGAGGGGGGGCTTGGCACAAAATACAGAGTATCAAATACCAGAGAACATAACAAATTTCAGGCCCAAAATAGTCATCATTCATGGATTCCAGATCTGTGTTATGGTAGAAGATTCATATGCTTTTTATAAGGAATTGTCTAGGCTGGAGGAGTTTCCCAATCTGAAAAATTCAATCAACATCTTACAACAAAATGGGTCTGCGACAAGAGGACAAGGTCACAATGTCTCTTTTCCTTTTGTTCCATGGCTTGTGCAATTTTTTACACGGTATCACGTGGACAGAATCGTGACAAATCTAGGGTGGCATGTAGCCTAAAGATGTTCTCTTTCTCTCTCTCGTCTCTCTCTAGAGCTCTCTCTCTTCTCTCTCTCTCTCTCTCTCTCTCTCTCTCTCTCTTCGTCTCTCCTATCTCTATCTCTCTCTCTCTATGCTCTCTCTTCTCTCTCTCACACACTCACAAACACAAACACACTCAGAGACTCGCAGCACACACACGCATACATACACACGCACACACAAACACGCCACACTCACACACAAGTTCATACACACACTTACCTACTCTACACTTGTTATCCCATATTCAAACACTCACGTACGCGCGCACTCAACACATACAGATACCAACACTCTTGATACACACTCGTATTCCCCTCACGCGACGCGCAAGTACGTACACACACGCGCTCGCGCGCGCGGCGCGCACACACACTCACACACACACACACACACACAACTCACACACACACACACTGGTTATCCAAGCAAGAATCGGAACTGCGTTCCACTATTACGGCATCACATCTAGTCCGGCACTGATTCGATCTTGTGTTTCTCCCCCCAGTTACAACAGGCACCTCAGCGTCAGCTTGTGATAGTCAAAGGATTCCTCATTGGTCAGCAGCTGGTGTCCTTCTTCACGATACCCGAAACAATTCTGGGGGTTGTGTGATCAGCAGGTCCATTGAAATCGAAAAACAAGATCATCAGTTTCTACAAACCAACGTGTCTGGATGCCGATTACTGCTGAAACACCTTACGAAGGTCTTGGTTCCTATGAGTGTCCCTAAGCCTCTCTGCAAGAATCTATCAGTCAGTTCGCTACATAGTCCCTGATGGACGTCGGCTCTGGTTCCACTGCCTGAACTTTCGCAGAGGATTGTCACTGTCCGAAGTTTCCTCTGTAAACACAGGGGCAAGGTCAATGTCATCATTGAACGTCAGCATTGATTTTTGTTCTCGTAACTCTTTGACAGCTCTTGGTGAATGACGGAATTTCTGTGCTCATTTTTGTGTGGCGTGTGTTTTGCTGGCAGAGGGGTGTTGTCGCAGTGTGTGGGACACAGCACAGCTTGTAGGATGGTGTGGCAAAATAAACATGGTGAATGTTTAGTGTGGCATCACACTTTCATTGCCTCCTGTTCTTCTTGCCTCTGTGTTGTCCTTCTCCTCTCCTCTTGTCCTTCTCCTGTCATCTGTACAGTCTAACTGGGAGGCCTTCCTGCGGTAGCTGTGGGAGATGGCTGGGTGTGCTGACTTGTTTCGCCATGTTTTGCTGTTGTTGCTGGACTGGCTTTTAGTCGTAATATGACAACTGTGCTGTCGCACTTCCATTATTTTCCAGGAAGTGAGGTGGTTGTTCTTGGTGTAGGGCATCCAAAGTGGCTTCCATCGTTGTGGATAAAAAGATCCGAAAACGGGCATTGGTGGTGGATGAATTAGTATTGTGACAAATACTTCACGCAAGATAATTTTCCTGCCTCCTTCCGATGTGAGGAGAGAGAGAGAGAGTACATAGAAACAGACATAAATATAGGCAGCGTTAATAGAAAAGCACAAAAATATTTTACCAAAAACTGGTGATGGCAGTAGATTAATTTTGGCGCGTTGGGGTGGTGTTGATAGTAGTGGTGGTGGGAATGATGTGCTGATGAAATATATATAAAGATAGTTGCTCTTTGGTGGTGGTTGAGGGGGGGGGGGGGTTAGTGGATGTGATAATTGACAGATAGCACGACCTATGATGGCTGCTAGATGGGAAATGATTCAGGCGATAGGAGATCAACAACCCTTGACTGTGCTTTCATTTGACCTCCTCCTACATTCAGCCCATTCACATACCTACCTTCCTTTCCTTCCTTCCTTCCATCATTCCATTCACTTATCACATTCATCATCTAATCACCAACTCCACTTTAACATAGTTTGATTTCCCCCCCCCCCCCCAAAAAAAAATTACACATTGGATATCGACCATTTTCTATGATAGAAATACTGTTTTACGGCATGTAACAACCCTGCGAACTGACCTATTTTCCTGGAAATTAGATATAATTTTCGGTTCGGTCTGTCGTCGGTGGGAAATGTTGTCTGGGTTTCGGTTTTTTGTTATATTAATGCTTTTATTTCGAGGACAATGGAATAAGACCCATGTTGTTCTTTTTTCATATAGGCCCTGTGTGTTTGCAGTTTGTTAGTGTTGACATCTCCGTTCCCACGGGCATAACAATGGCCTACTCTTCCGAAAGCGGAACGGGTTTAACGTTGTGCGCAAGAAACAAATTTAGCGGGTCTGTCGACTGTCTTATCTGTCTGTCTGTCCGTTCTGACTCTCTGTCTGTCTGTCTGTTGGGTGTATCTCTCTCCTTCTCTCCTCTCTCACTCTCTCTCTCTATCTCTATCTCTCTCTCTCTCTCTCTGCGCGCGAACGTGCGCGCGCGCGCGCGCGTGCGCGCGCGGTGTGTGTGTGTGAGTATGTTATGTTTGATGTATATATGTATGTATTTATGTATGTTTGTGGGTTTGGATCGGTGGTCTAGAGGTAACCGCCTGTCTAGATAGCGGAAAAGTCCGGGTCGGGTGTGTCGCGTAGGTTCGTACCACGTTGGGGCCCGAAATTGTTCCCCATCCATTAGACATGAGTGGTGGTCTGGGCGCTAGTCTTTGGATGAGACGATAAACCGAGGTTCCCGTGTGTTACACAAATTTCAGCGCACGTATAAAGAACCAACGCAACAACAGAGAGTTGTCCCTGGCAAAAATTCTTAGAAAAATAGCCACTCTGATAGGGAAACAAATACAGTTGCAGTACAACACAAAAAAACAAACAAAAACAAGCAAAATAAAAGGTGGCGCTACTCTTGTGGCGACGCGCCCCTCCCTGAGGAGGCAGCCCGAATTTCCACGCGGAGAAATCTCGTGATCTGTTGTGGTATAAAAAAAAAACAAAAAAAATCTGAGCGCTTTGATTTGTCTGCTTTCAAGTTCAGCGCTATATAAATTCCATACATTATTATTATTATTATTATTTTTATTATTATTATTATTTTTATATTAATATATTTTCATATATATATATAGATATATATAGATATTTATATATATATATATGATTTATTTATATATATATACATATGTCTATATGTCTATTGTTCTGTGTTCTATCTCTCTGTCTGTCTGTCCGTCGGGTGTGTTCGCGCGCGCGCGTTCCTTATCCGTTTGTGTGTTGTGTATGTGTGTGTGTGTGTGTAAGTGTATGTGTAAGTGTGTGTATGTGTGGGTGTGTCTGTATGTGTGTGTGGTAAGTGTGTGTAAGTTGTGTGTGTGTGTGTGTGAAGTTCAGCATGGGTTTTTAATCTCCATGGATAGTCAAAACCCCCCCCAATAATGCCAAGGCATTCCATATCCACTACACAAAAACCCAACTCAGTATCACCATCCACAAGAACAGTCCAACTTTAATCCAAGTTAGTTTTTACCCCCGCCGACCACAAAGCGCCATACTAAGCCTGCGCCCTCATTCCTCTCCAGCGACTGCTTTTACCTTCCCTGTCCCTAAAGTGGCAGGTACCCATTTACGGCTGGGTGTAGTGAGGGACTGTCTGAAGCAAGACCCGCAAAACGGTCCACCCATCCTAGTGGTAAACCATGCTCGGATCGTTGCTTAACTTGGCTGGGGAATGCAATGTGCTCTGACCCACTGAGCATATCCCATCCCCAAAAGTTTTTTTTTAGGTGAAGAATACAATGCATATTTTTCAGGATGTATTTCAGGATTTGTTTCAGCATCATGTAAAACTATTGCCTGGCAGTTATACATCCAGTCTCTTCAGTAGGATTAGTGTCGATAGTCCCCCTTGCATAATGTTTGTAGATCCGATGGTGAGTTTAGAGTCTAATGATTGACACACACACAACACTACACACACACACACATAACAACACACACAAACACACTTCATACGCACCACGCGCGCGAACACTCGCCGCGCACACACACGCAAAAGCGCACGCGGGTGCCACGCGCACCCACACATCCCCGCACCGCCAGATATACACACACAACGTCTTCGATTGAAAAATATATTCTGAGGCCCCGTGTGCAAAGCATGCAGAACATTTCTTTTTGCGAGCACGTTAAAACTCCCCGTTTTTCGTAGAGTAGGCATTGTTGTGCCGGTGGGAACGGTTGACAAAATTTGTAAAACTGCAGACACAGGGGATAGATGTAAAGAATAACCCACATGAGTGCTTGTTCATATATCCTGTTTAAATAAGGAGTTTTGAAAAAAAAATAAAATAAAATAAATAAATAAATAGAGTTTTAAAAATGTTATACACACCACAATCGCGCGCGCGCGAAGCACAAACACCCACACACAAACACCACACAGACACAAACAACATGAGCGTGCGCACAAAGGGTTTTTACACACAAAGGCATACAAATAATTTGTAGCTTACGCTAGTTATTATGAGTCTAAATATATATTAGTATATTTATATATATTAATTATATTAATTTTTTAATATATATAGATATATATATATATATATATATTTATATATATATATATATATATATATATATACGTAAGTTCTCATTCAGAGAGAGGGAAGACAGAGGACAGAGAGAAGGCAACGAACAGAGAGACAGAGACAGGAAGAAACAGAGAGAGAGACAGACAAACAGCGACAGAAGACACAGAGATGAGTCAAACACACTCACAACAGAGGACACACAGAGACAGACAGAGACACAGAGAGAGTACAGAGGAGAGATGGGGAGAGACAGGGGACAGAGAGAAAACAGAGACATCAGAGAGAGAGCGATGCGAGGAAGGATAGACCGCGACAAAGACAGAGAGAGAGACAACCACGCAACACACAGAGACACACAGAGACAGACTGAGACTGAGAGAGAGTCAGAGGTGATGGAGACAGATGAGAGACGGATGAGAGAAGAGAGAGACTGAGTGCATGTAGGAAAAATGACGATGGTTGGAGATCACTACTAGCACAAAGAAGGTGGCAGGGAGGCAGAAGGATGCTGGCTGTCTTCATGTACACTCGTCATTAGATCATAAGATGCCCTGATGTTTTCTCCGTCGTACAGAACCCTCACCTGCCTGCCTCCCTCCCTCCCTCCCTCCACTCCACTGTGAGGGTGTTAAGGGGTTGTCGTCCTAAAAATCTGGTCATGGGCTTGGCACAAAAGGATGATGTTGGACTGCTCCTCTCTCTCTCTATCCAGGATCTGCAATGTTTGGGGAAGAGTGCGTACTGTTTTCGATTAAAAAAAATTATGGAGGTGTGGTGTGTGTGTGTGTGTGTGTGTGTGTGTGTGTGTGTGTGTGTGTGTGTGTTGTGTGTGTGTGGGTGTGTGTGGGTGTGTCGTGTGTGTTGTGTGTGTGTGTGTGTGTGTGTGTGTGGGTATGTACTGTGTGTGTATATGTGTACTGTGTTGTGTGTGTGTGTGGTGTGTGTGTGTGTGTGTGTGTGTTGTGTATGTGTGTGTGTGTGTGTTGTGTGTGTGTGTGTGTGTGGTGTGTACTGTGTGTGTGTGTACTCTGTTTGTGTGTGTGTGTTGTATGTGTGTGCTTTGATGTGTTCTGTGTTATTACGTTGTGTGGGTGTGTTGTACTGTGTGGGGTGGTGTGTATGTGTGTGGTGTGTGTGTGTGTGGTGTGTTGTTTTGTTTTGTTTAATGTTCGATTCACTACATGGTGGATTTAGACACACCGCATTCATACCAAAGTCTCCTTTATTACACATCGCATTCTCATCTCTCTCTCCTCATCTCTCTTCTCTTCTCTCTCCTCTCTTCTCTCTTCCTACTCTCTCACTCTCTCTCTCTCTCTCTCTCTACTCTTTCTAATCCCCTATCTCGACACCACATCAACAAACACTTAGGTATATTAATACATATATATTTAGATTTATATAGATTATATTTATTATATATATTTTTATATATATATATATACTAGATATTTTATTATATATATTGATATTATATATATAAGTAATTACAGTAAAGTTTCTACAGGTGAAGAATATATGACTTTCAGCATATGACACTATGAATTGATGGAGTCATATAAAATTCTTGACTTAGTGGCATATTTTTATGGAATATCTAAACCTCTCCTTTTATTCATGTCAAGAAGGAATTGGGCTATCAAACATACAAATGTGTGGGACTGCTGGAAAATGGAAATAGAACAACAACAATGCTTTACATTTTTTTGGTATATTTAGTATTTCCATGCATTTAATCTCAGTTATGTATTAGAATTTCTAACTTTCCGTGGGCAAGGAAACTGTGATAAAGTTTTTTATAATCTTGATGTATGAATTTCATTAACTTAGAATATGTATTTCATAAGACGACAATGCATAGACTAGAATCAAACACTTCAGTACTGTATTCAGAGGCACCTAGTTTTGCCAAAGATTCAACTAGCTCATTCGAATAAATTCCACTATGAGAGGGGGATCCAGCAAAAAGTTATGCTGATGCCTCTGCTTGCAATAGAATTGTATCAGGAATTTTATCTGCGCAAATACAATATAATCCTTATTTTACCATGCCATGGACTTTAATGCCATTAACCTGCCTTTTGAGTCAACGTAAACAGAATTTGGCAAACTTAATAGCAATATCAGACAAAAAATTAATTGGTTTCCATTTTACCGTTTTCGGTGGTGTGTGTGTGGGTTGTGTGTGTGTGTACTAGTGTGTGTTACTGTGAGAGAGTGTGTGCTTATGGTGTGTGTGTGTGTGTGTTTATGTGTGTGTGTTAGAGTGTGTTTGTTGTTGTGTGTGTGTACTGTGTTAGTGTGTTGTATACTGGGTGTGTGTGTGTGTGTGTGTGTGTGTGTGTGTGTAATCTTTGTGTGTGTGTGTGTGTGTGTTGTACTGTGTGTGTGAGTGTGTGTGTGTACTGATGTGATGTCTGTGTGTGTGTGTGTGTACTGTGTGTGTGTGTGTTGTACTGTATGTGTGTGTACTGTGTGTGTTGTGTGTGTGTGTGTGTACTGTGTGGTGTGTGTACTGTGTGTGTGTACTGTGTGTGTGTGAATGTGTGTGTATGTGGTATGTGTTGTGAGAGAGAGAGTGTGTGTGGTGTGTGTGTGTGTGTGTGTGTGCGTGTTGTGGTGCGTGATGTGGAGTGTGTGTGTATGTGTGTGTGTGTGTGGTGTATTGAGAGAGAGTGTGTGTGTGTGATATTTTGTGTGGAGAGTGGTGTGTGGTGTATGGTGTGAATGGTTTGTGTGTTCTATTGTGTGTATGCGTGTGTGTGTTGTATGTGTGAGTGTTGTATGTGTGTGTGCTGTGGGTGTGTCTTTTGTGTGTGCGTTGGTGTGAGTGTGTGTGAGTGTGTGTGTGTGTTGTGAGTGTGTGGTGTGAGTGTTTGTGTGTGTGGTTTGTGTCTGGGTGTGTGTGTCTGTGTAGTGTGTTAGTGTGTGTTGTGGTGTCTGTGTGTGTGTGTCTGTCTGTGTGTGTGTGTGTCTGTGTGTGTGTTTGTGTGTGTGTTGTGTCTGTGTGTGTGTGTGTGGTGTGTGTGTGTGTCTGTGTGTTGTTGTGTGCGTATGTGAGTGTGTGTGTGTGTGTCTCGGTGTGTCAATTTTGTGTGGTTGTGTGTGTGTGTGTGTGCGTGTGTGTGTGTATGTGAGTTCTTTCATATGATTTTTGGCTCTTGGTAGTGTGTGTGAGTGTGTGTGTTGTGTCTGTGTGCTTGTGTATGTGTGTGTTGTGTGTATGTGTGTGTGTATGTGTGTGTGTATGTGTGTGTTTGTGTGTGTGAGTGTGTATGTGTGGGTGTATGTGTGTGTGTATGTGTGTGTTTGTGTGTGTGAGTGTGTGTGTGGTGTGTGTGTGCGTTTTTGTGTGTTGTTGTGTGTGTGTGTGTTGTATGTGTGTGTGGAGTGTGTGTGTGTGTGTGTGGAGAGAGAGTGAGTGTGTGTGGGTGTGTGTATGTGGGTGTGTGTGTGTGTGTGTGTGTGTGTGTGTAGTGTGTGTGTGTGTGTGTGTGTGTGTGTGTGTGTGTGTGTTGTGTGTGTGTTTTTGTGTGTGGGTCGTTTGTTATTGTATTTAACGTGTGTTTCTCGATAAGTGATATTTCACGGTTGACGTGTTCTTATGTTGAGTGAGTGTTTGTGTGTGTGTGTGTGTGTGTGTTGTGTGTGGTGTGAGGTGTATGTGTGTATGTGTGCTTGAGGAGTGAGTAGTGGAGGTGTGTAATGTGTTGTGTGCGAGTGTTTGTGTGTTGTGTATGTGTGTGTTGTGTGGTGTGTGTGCTCGTGGTGTGTGTGTTTTGAGTGTGCGTGTGTGGGTGTGTTGTTGTGTGTGTAGTGCGTGAGTGCTTATTCTTTTTATCCTCGATAATAAAGATAAAAAGTAAGCACACTTGTGGGGGTGTTTTATCTAGTTCCCGGGGTATGAAGTTTAGTACATTTTGTCATCCGTTCCCTCCGGCAACACATTGGCCTACTCTTCAGAAAGTGTGTGTGTGTTTGTGTGTGTGTGTGGCGTTGCGTGTGTGACTGCGTGCGTGATGTTGCTTGTGTACATGCTTGCTGCGTGCGTGTGAGCGTGCTTGGTGGTTGTGTGTGCGGCGGGCGTCCAGTTTAAAATGTGTTGCTCTCGTTCTTAAAATAATAAGCCGGACATTCATTAAAAATGTTGGAATATCTCACCAAGCCCACGTGGTGTTGATGCCACCACTTCAATTGGTGGCTAAACCGGTTGGTCGAATACACAAAACCTCCACCTTTGGTCAGCCCCACAGCTGTAGGGCGTTTGGTATCAAAAGCAAACCTGACGATTTCACCTCTGGCCGATGGCTCAGTGAGTTAGTGCCTTGGATTTCGGGGACTGGAAGGCTATCGGGTTCGTTTCCATGAGAGTCACAGGATTTTTTCGGACTCCAGCAGGCTTCTACCCAGATGTGGTGTGGCTGTGGGCTCAGTGGGAAGACTTGGACCACACAGTCGAGCTTCATCCACTTAACGGATGCGAGTTTGAGAGTGTTGCTCAAATTACCTGACCAACACTGCAGGTGTCTGTATCTCTCAGGCCCGGTTGATGCCGGGATATATTATGATAGTAAGCGTAGAGTAGTCTCCAAGCATATGCACTTCCACAACAGCATCATTACGTCATCCTCATTGTAATTGATCATCATGCAATAAAAAAAAATGCTTCTGATTCTGGGGTCCCAGTTGCTCTGGTCTCATGGTAATCTCAGATTCGGTTTCCCCATACACTTCTGTGCCTGTGGTGAGTTTGTGTCAATGCCTTTGGGGTTGGAGGTGTCAGGGGGGGAGGGGGGACGTTCGTTGGTAGGGACACTGAGGTTATTTGGCCACCTCGGGTGGACTACTTCATCATTCTGGCTTCCGCTACTGAGTATACTGGTCGTTAGTAGGGGCTGGTATGTAGCTCGAACAGGTCTCCACTGAACACCACCAAAGTGACCAGCGCTGAAGTGACTGGGCTCCTTGGTGGTGGCTCCACGCGGCCTGGATAGTGATAGATTCCCTGTGGACTTCCGACCCTGGGGATGAGACATAAGTTAATCTGGGTTATGGCTGTGTCGGGAGATTTGAGATGAGCGGGAGTGGGAACAGCAGGGACTGGGGGGCGTCGCAGAGATGAAGCTGACAATATCTGATACTTTCTATTAGGTCTGTGAAGAGTGTGTATCGAGTCAAACTCAAGGGGTTTTTCCTGGTAATGTTCAGGAATACTATTTTCATGCTCACTAATTTGTCTCAGTTCTTATCTGTTTGATATTAGTTACCGTTATTTCGGGTCGTGACAAGATAGATATATGTCGATATAAGACAATGTACGAAGCTGTCTGGAAAACGCCTCCGCTGGGGACGTAAGTGCAATCACAAAAAAAGTTTGCCCCCCCCCAAATTATTATTTCTGGCTGCTTATGGACCGGTTCAGCGCAGCTGAGCGTCTGGTACCAGATAGCGACAAAAGATCGACTTCGGACACGGCACTGGTCCCAACTTCCATCTTTCTTCCATCTTGGACTAGTGTAGCCATCTTTGGGAATTAATTATCCTATACTGTGCTTACCTACTTTTTGACCGGTTTTGGGCACAGGCAATCTGGACCCGGTCTTTGGCTATCCGTGCTCTAACCAGGCAAAAAGGCTAGGGTCTTCTTTGTGGAGAGAAGAAAGGGCCATTTTCCTGATCGGAGATGATGTGTGGCTGTTGCTGAAGAGTCGTTTGAATAGAACAGATTGCCGAAATTTCTTTTGTTGTATTATTTTTCTTTTGTGGTAATTGTAGAGGCTTCTCCAAGGGTTTTTTTAATGCTGTGTGTAGGGTGATTGTCAACGGCGACATATTGTACTAGGTCTGTGTTGGGGGGATTGTCAATGCTGCAGTGTGTGGAGTTTTGAGTTTAGCTGACTGCTGGAAAGTCACAGCTGTATGTTTTGGTGAGATGATGAATTATTTCTGTCTCTGTATGTCTATAGTGTATGCCTGGTTGTCACACACACACACATACTCTCACACACACACACACACACACTCACACACAACTCCCTACACACACACCACACACACCACACCACCAACTATTTAAAATGTTCCCGCTTAGAAAGGGCATTTGCAAACAATGCACTATATTTCTAGTTTACTTACTCACAGCACTAGATATTTCCTCCATCTACCAAAAACATCCCTCCCCTACCCCAACCTGGCATCCTCTCTCTCTCTCTCCGCCCTCTCCCCTCCCTCCTCCCTCTCTTCTCTCTCTCTCTCTCTCTCGCCCTTCTCCCTCCCTCCTCCCTCCCTCTCTCTTCTCTCTCCTCTCGCCATCTCCCTCACCTCCTCTCCCTCCTCTCTCTCTCTCTCTCTGCCCTCTCCCTCCCTCCCTCTCTCTCTCTCTCTCTCCTCTCTCTCTCTCTCTCTCTTCTCCCCCTCCTTCTCCCCTTCTCTCTCCCCTCCCCTCTCCTCACTCTCTCTCTCTCTCTCTCTTCTCTCTCCCCTCTCTCTCTCTCTCTCTCTCTCTGCAAGTGCTCTTTGTGCCTTTCTCCCTGATTAATCCAATTTCGGTATGGACAATTTACTTAAGGACACACAGGGGGGGTGAACTTCAGGGCACTGTACCACCAGACCCTGACAGACAAAGCAGCCTAGCCACCTTTCACTTTACCAAGGGGGCGAGGGCAATGACACTCATCAGGATAGTGGGTTTAGAGAGATAAAGGTAAAGGTAAAGGAGTCCCATAACCATAAGGTCGTAGGTGAGCGAGGCCGTCAGAGACCTCAACTTATCTAGGAGACAGCATATTGAGGGGGGGCGCCCATCTCCTCTCCCTCGCTGCTTTACCTTCCCTGACCCTAAAGGGGCAGATACCCATTTACAGCTGGGTGAACTGGGGGAACTGTACTGAAGTCAAGGCGTGCAAACGGTCACCCATCCAAGAGGTAACCACGCTCGATGCTGTTTAACTTGGCCGGGGGAAAGCGAGTGCTCTGACCACTGAGCTATCCTG
The DNA here is from genome assembly GCA_028751875.1 of Rapana venosa. Classification (NCBI taxonomy): domain Eukaryota; kingdom Metazoa; phylum Mollusca; class Gastropoda; order Neogastropoda; family Muricidae; genus Rapana; species Rapana venosa. The sequence goes on along the minus strand of CM054136.1, from coordinate 87,978,661 downwards.
TGCCCTGGAGAGATAAGACATTTTAAAAAAATATTGAAATAAGAATCCATTAAAGATAAAATAGTTCCTGATTCAAACCAATCAATCAATCTCTTCCTTGCCCAACATTATCCTCGCGGAGACACCAGGACCCCATTGGCTAACGGGTTCCTTTAGGGTCAGTTTGATGAAAGACAGTCACGGTTGTAGGACTGTGGATGATCAAGCTAATTACCGTAATCCGACGAAATTGCGTTTTATAAAATCATCTGACCGCAATTTGTCCGCCTAACGGTTATGTGATTTCAGTGCTGGCCGCTCCCTAATACTGCATCGTCCCCTAACAACCCCCTGACTTAAAATAACGAGATACAATGACTGATTTAGCATACACGAACCAGGTTAATACTACTACTACTAATAATTATTATTATAATAATAATAAATGGAATTTATATAGCGCTATATCTTGCAGAGACAAATCAAAGCGCTTGCACCCAACTCAATTCTTTCACAGTCATACAACAAGTAACAATTAATAGTTCCAACAAGTCCAAATGTGCACGCACGCACGCACGCACACAGACAGACACACACGGTTACCGCTTATATGGGCGGTTCTATGCGACTCATTCGTTTCAAAATAAAACTAAACATGTTTAGACTGAAGAGGAATTTCAAGCAAGACCAGGGCCTCGCTTCGAAGATGAGTAAGGGAACATAGAGATAAATGAGCATCATTGCACGTTTAATAAGATTACCTCTCTTGTTATTCTCTAACTTAGCGAAACTATTTGAAAAAAGAGTTCATCGGAAGAAGGCTATGACCTACAATTTACATAAAAAGTACAACTGAGCCGACGAAAAAGTTCATTCACTACGATTTACGGTCCTCCCACCTCCACGGGATAGCCTGGTGGTTACTGTGATGTATTCGTGGTCTGCTGACCCGGGTTCGAATCTCGTTCAAGAGGAATTTTTCCCCTGGAGTTAACATCAGCGCCGACTCCACTTTCCCCCAAAAGTCTTTCGAATGAGACTATAAGCCAAGGTCCCGTGTACGAACGCACGCAGGACATCTTGCGCACACGTTAAAATCCGTTCCGCTTTTCTGAAGAGTAGGCCATTGTGTGCGGGTGGGAACGGATGACAAAATTGACAAAACTGCATACACACGGGGAATTTTTTTGTAAAGCACATGAGTGCTTATTCCATTATCTTCGAAATAAAAGAATAAAATACAAAATAAAATAAAAACGCAAATTACAGTCGTATGGCCGACTGTGGAGCAGCTATGCTTTCATCAAACCGGCGCCAGTGTTAGGTAGTCGGCCTTTTGCAGCAGCCCAGCTATGTCAACACTGCTCCAGTCTGTGATCCATATACCCGCACATTCTTCTTCTTCTTCTTCTTCTTCTTCTTCTTCTTCTTCTTCTTCTCTTCTTCTTTGCCGAGTGATCAGACAGCATCTATTGTTGTCTGACATACGGGAGAAAAAGCGTTGCGCTGCCGTTAAGCTCCTGTCAAGTCAGGCTCAGCCCATCCGACTTTTTTCGAGGGAGAGATCTATTATCTTTCAAGTCTTTCTGGGGAAAAAAAAAGGAAAAAC
>CM054136.1:87973815-87976573 GCA_028751875.1 Rapana venosa | reverse complement strand
CTTTCTCCCCTCTGACTGCCTCTCTGTTGTTCTGCCTATCTGTCTGTCCCCCCTTTCTCTCTGTTTTCTGTCTGTCTGTTCCCTCCTTTGTCCCCTCTCTGTTGTCTGTCTGTTCTCTGTTGATCTTTTCTATGTCTACCTTTTTGTTGTCGCTCTCTGTCTGCTTTTGTATGCAGTCGATGCATAAAAGTCCGGAAGCGGCTCCTTCAGCGGGACCCCTTATGGAGCGAAGGGGGGTTTGATTCGCAGGCTCTGTCCAACAGACCTGTTCCACAGGGTGCTGATTCTGCTTGTGAGTTTAAGGAACAGCCATTTTTCGTGCAGCAACTAAGGGTTTCAAAAGTCTCGCAAAAAGAATGATTGATGTTATGACTGTTTTGGAAAAAAAGGGGGTTTGGGGGGGGAGCCTAATTTTGAGCGTTGAGCTCACGATCTAAGCCGGGTTTTGAGCCCCCTTCGAAAAACCTGTGTTGGAGGGATTTTTTCCCCCTGCGTTACCATCAGACTGCTGACTCCGCCCCGAAAGTCTTTTTCGGGAAAAATATGGATGACAACCGGAGAACATTTTGCACACACTTAAAACCCGTTCCGCTTTTATGTTTTATTTTTTTATTTTATCCGTTTAGTTGAAGGGAGATGGAAAAAAATTTTATGTGCTTTTTTTTTTTTACCCAGTTCGTGTGTAGCTTTTGTAAATTTTGTCACCCCGTTTCAAAGGCACACTTTTGGCCTACTTTTCCAAAAAAAGGGAAGGGTTTTTAACCCGTGGCAAGTGTTCTGCGTGCACGCACTGGGACCCGGTTTTAGCTATCCGAAAAAACTTTTGGGGGGGGAGGGAGGGTGGGCGCATTTTATGTTAACTCCCGAGGGAAAAAAATTCTTGAACGGAAAAACGAACCGGGTAGCAGATCATGAGTACATCACTCTAACCCCAGGTATCTGGTTCTCCCCTGAAGAAGAGTAAGCTTTGGCGTCCCGATAAAACAAAAAGTCGATTTTTTTTAAAAAAAACCCAAACAACAAAAAAACCCACATTTTACAGCGACGTCTTTTTTTAAAAATTGTCTCTAAAGCCCGGAGTGTGGATACATTTAGTGATGGGAGAAAGGTTGCATGCAACCATCCCCACCCAAATTTATGGTGGCCCTTGGGAAAAACTCTCGGGCCCAAAGGGTAAGATGAACAAAAGGACTGTGGTTTGCCCTTGTTTTATGACTTTGTTTCCAACGACTGCTCTCGTCTTGGGCCCTTTTGTTTTGCTGTTTTTTTACGAGTTATCTTTCCTTTGGGGTTTGGCGCGGCCTTGGTTTTTCTTTTGTTTGTTTGTTATCCCTTTGTTTTACCCCGCTTTTTTGCTTATTTTTTTTTTGTTTTTACTTTGTTCTTTTCTGTTTTTTTTTTTGGTAGTCTTTTTTTTCTCTCTGACTTTTTTTTATGTCAATCTTTTAATTCTGTTGTCTTTCGTTTTTCGGTTTATTTTTTTCTTAGTATTTTCCTTTTTTTTTTTTCTTTGTGTGATATTTCTCTTTCTTTTTTAGTCTGTTTATCTCCCTGATTCTTTTTCTGCGTGTAGTTTTTGTCTGTCTTTATGTTTCCCTTTGTTACTTTTTTTCTTTTTTTTTTCCTTTCTCTGTTTTTTTCGTTTCGTTTCTGCATTTTTATATGGGACACATTGGTTGTTTAGAAAATGCGTCATTTTTCCCTTCTGTTTAAAGGGTTTTAAGTTGGAGCTTGGCTGTAACTTTGGGGAACATTCCGAAACTTTGGGTCTGAAAAGATTTAAAGTAGTCATTTCAAAAGAAAATTTAACGCCGAAAAAAGCCTTGCGGATTACCCCCATACCTTTATTAAGTTCGCGTTTTTTCTGTAAACATCTTTAAAAGACCCCCCCAAAAAAATGTTCTCTTCAGAAAATGGTGAAAACTTTCTCTCTCTCTTCTCTCACTCCTCTCTCTCTCTCTCTATTTATCTATCTCCCTCTCTGTATGTCTGTCTGTCTCAATTCTGTCTCTCTTTATATCTTAAAAATACTTTTTAACTCTTTTAATTCAAACTCCTTTGATTGTGTGTTGTGTGTGTGTGTGTGTGTGTGTGTGTGTGTGTGTGTGTGTGTTTGTGTGTGCATGCACACGCGTGTGAGAGTGATAGAGAAAGAAAGAGACAAAGACGACAAGAAGCAGAGAGAGAAAGAGGGAGAGAGAGAGAGAGAGAGAGAGAGAGAGAGAGAGAGAGAGAGAGAGAGAGAGAGATAGAATGAGAGAGAGAGAGAGAGAGAGAGAGAGAGAGAGAGAGAGAGAGAGAGAGAGAGAGAAAGACAGAGACAGACAGAGAGACAGAGAGGGAGAGAGAGAACGAAACAAAAGTAGGGAGGGAAGGGAGTGGTGTAAAGAATGGGTTGAACTCATTTTCTCTGTGCTAACAGAATGCCTCTAAGAACGTTACAATGCAGTAATGCAGCGTATTTCAGGCAGTGAAAGAAAACTGAGTCTTTCTGCTCTTTGTGCTTGTCCTGTCCTTGACACACTGAAATCCAGGCTGTGTGTGCTTTTGCCTTCCATTCCTTTAGGTCCATGATGTCATGAACACGGGTTATGCTGCCGTCAGCAGCAAGTACATGCCTGTTTTTTAACTGATGAATTTCCATCCCTGATATGTGGTCTAGCCTGTCATGTACGCTGAGAGCTCAGTAACTTTGGAAAATAAAGGCAGGAGAAACGTTAGTTTTTGTTGTTGCTTTTTCTACCCTTTCCGTCTCTAC
>CM054136.1:87963815-87966315 GCA_028751875.1 Rapana venosa | reverse complement strand
CCCCAACGGTCTACTGGACTACGGGATAGGTGAAGGTGAAGCTGAATGTAGGTATGAATGTGTTTATTGTGTATGTGTGTGTGTATGTCAATGAACATACTTTTGACGCCCCAAACACTGTGTTTCTATATTGGTGTGTGTGTGTTTATTTATTATTTTTTTTTATATCGAGGATAATTGAATAAGCACTCATGTGCTTTTTGACATCCAGTCCCCGTGTGTATGCCTTTTGTAAATTTTGTCATCTGTTCCCACCGGCACACAATGGCCTACTCTTTCGAAAAGCGGGACAGGATTTAACGCGTGCGCAAGATTTTCTGCATGCGTTCGCACACGGGGCCTCGGTTTATAGTCTCATCTGAAGTGTGTGTGTGTGTGTGTGTGTGTGTGTGTGTGTGTGTTTGTGTGTGTATGAGTGTGCGTGCGTGCGTGCCAGTGTGCCTCCGTCCGTGCCTGTGTGCGTTCGTTCGTGTTTGCGTGCGTGCGTGTGAGCGTTTCAAGTCAAGTAAATATTCTCCCACGAATGGCAGTTGCATGTATGTGCTTACGTGAGTGTATGTAAGTGTGCGTGTGTGTGTGTGATAGTTTTTTTAAAATTTGAAATTATCTTGGAATGTTTAAACAAATATCAGTTAAACCTATTCTTCGTGTTTTTCCCCCTAGATTATCATTCTATGGACTTACGTGCCTGTCAATGTTGTATACGTCCTTCAGGGCATAATTGAAGTACTTCTGACTTGACTTGACTTGACTTGACTTGCAGATTAATTTACCTCCACAATGATGAGGAACTTCACTTAATCTGTTTCACTTACGAAGAAAGCAGATGCATGCAAACGTGAACAGACGCAGACGCACGCGCACGCACGCACCCACCTACACGCACATTCAGACTATGTCTATCTGTCTGTCTCTCTGTGTCTGTCTCTCTGTGTCTGTGCCTCTGTCTGTCTGTCTGTCTGTCTGTCTGTCTGTCTGTCTGTCTGTCTGTCTGTCTCTCTCTCTCTCTCTCTCTCTCTCTCTCTCTCTCTCTCTCTCTCTCTCTCTCTCTCTCTCCTCACGGAATTTCTTATGCAAATATTTTAACCTACTGGTTAATATCTTTTATATTTGTGCCGAAGTAAGTTCATTCATTCATTCATTCATTCACTCATCCACTCCTTTACTCATTCATTCATTTATTCATGCAATAACTTTTTTTATTTTTGTCTTTAAGCAAAGATTGTTATTTGAGGATTAGTTCTTATCAGTGTAATTCTTTCCTATACAAATTAGCAAACAGATGAAGATGCAATGGACGAATATAGTGGAAAAATAACTAACCAAAGATTGATTATAAAGAAAGAAAGAATGCTTGAAAAAAGCAAATACAGTACAAATAAAAGCTCTGTACGTACATGAATGAAAAGAAAGAATGCTTGAAAAAAGCAAATACAGTACAAATAAAAGCTCTGTTCCTGCATGAATGAAAGTACTCACTATAAACACAACAGATAAGCTAATACAGAAGCAATCTAAGAAAGAACAACAAGGCACAAAAATCCAGCTGTACAAACAACACACAAAATGATCGTCATTGACAATAAGAACGCAAAAAACCCAAACATTAAGGAAACAACAACGAGGATAAAAACAACAGCAACAATAACAAGGACAAGAACAACAGCAACAACAACAAGGACAACAACAACATGACAACAACAACAAAAATAGCAACAAGGACAACAACAACAACAAGGACAACAACAACAAAAATAGCAACAAGGACAACAACAACAACAAGGACAACAGCAACAAGGACAACGACAACAAGGACAACGACAACAACAGGGACAAACAACAACAAGGACAACAACAAGGACAACAACCACAACAACAAAAACAACAGCAACAAGGACAAAAGGACAAAACATCAAAGACAACAACAAAGACAACAACAAGGACAACAACAACAAGGACAACAACAAGGACAACAACAACAAGGACAACAACACCAACAAGGACAACAACCACAAAACAAAAACAACAACAAGGACAATAGGACAACAACAACAAGAAGGACAACAACAACACCAACAAGGACAACAACAACACCCCCCCAAAAAAAAACCCCAACAACAACAACAACAACACCAGCATTTTATATGACACTATCAGACTGCTTTGTTGAAGGTGTGTTCGTCTCATTGCTACTACACTTGATCGTTGTTTGCTTGTATTTCTTCTACCTCAGCCACGCTAATGCAGAACGATGGTGTCCGAGCTGTCGTGTTTGCTTATTTTTTGGTGTCTTTGTTTTCCTCTCTTTGTTTATCTCCTTGTTGTTTTCTTGTATTATTGTTATTATTAGTGTGTGTGTGCGTGTATGTGTGTGTGTGTGTGTGTGGTGTGTGTGTGTGTGTGTGTGTGTGTGTGTGTGTGTGTGTGAGTGTGTTTATGTGTGTCTCCTTTTCTTTCTGTGTATATGACTGTGCTTCCATGTTTTCTTCTTTTTTCTGTT
>CM054136.1:87941315-87953815 GCA_028751875.1 Rapana venosa | reverse complement strand
TATGCAGATGACTCTCAGATTCAAAGTAGTGTTACACCTGAAAATCTGCCTTCTTTCTTGACAAAGATGGCCTACTGCTTTCAAGATATCCAAAACTGGATGATACAAAACAAGTTACAGTTAAACGCAGATAAAACCGAAGCCATGCTTGTAGGGACCAAACACAAACTCTCTTCCATTACAACAACTTCAATAGAACTCGGCAATACATCAGTCCCTCTATCCACTTCCGTGAAGTATCTAGGTGTCGTTATCGACAACACACTCTCTATGAAAAAATTCATCACCCAGACCTGTCAGTCGTGCTACTATCAATTACGGCGTATTAGTGCAATTCGAAAGTACCTGTCCACTGATGCAACAGCCAAATTGTCACTTCTCTCATTCTCTCACGTCTGGCTATTGCAATTTCTTTTAGTGGTCTGCCAGCAAACTCCCTTCAACGTATACAAAACTCCGCAGCTCGACTATTTTCTCAGAAAGAAAAAATTGAGAAACATTACCCTCTCTTGCGATCTCCCCATGGCTGCATGTGCCACAGAGAGTGGTTTTATAAAATCAGTACCCTCTTTTTACAAATTTTCTCCACAAAACTGCACCCCCCTACCTATGTGAATGTCTTAACCTGTACACTCCTTCACGTTCCTCCGATCTACTGCAGTTTACCTTTGTGCCTACGAATCCCTTTAGATTCAACCAATCCACTGTGGCCTCCGCTCATTCTCTATTCTGGTCCATCCTTCTGGAAAAACCTTCCTCTTCTTTCGCCAGAAACCTAGTTATGAAAATTTTTAAATCCAGCCTCCAAAACATATTTATTTCAAACCTAAGACTTCCCCCCCCTGTTTATATTAACCATGTTCTATCCCCCTGCTAAAGTATAGGGCCTGTGCGAGTGTATGTGTGCTTTTGAAAAACATTTGACTATCGAAATTTTATTTCATAGATTTTGTCTGCATCGCACCATGTTTGTAAATATCTGTTTGTTTAAACTTTTGATTATTTATCATTGATTGCATGACTGTGTAAGATTAGGTTGAATGCATGCGCTTTGATTTGTCTTTGCAAGATATAGCGCTATATAAGTTCCATTTATTATTATTATTATTATTATATAATCAAAATGACTTGGTAATATTGCCCATTATGCAATGATTCAAAACAAAATGTGGTGCAGTTTGTCTTGCATTATCTATCTGTTGATTTCTTTACAAGAAAGTCCTTTCTTGATAACAGGCACTTACCAACCTCTTTGTCCAGACGGTGTACACTTTTAGTTTCCACTGGTCAGTGTTATTTGGGACGGTACTCTTTGTTTACTCTTTCTGGGGACGGGATAGCTCAGTGGTCAGAGCACTCGCTTTTCCCCAGCCAGTTTAAGCAGCGTCGAGCGTGGTTACCAATTGGATGGGTGACCGTTTGCACGCCTTGGCTTCAGTATAGTCTCCCAGTTCACCCAGCTGTAAATGGATACCTGCCTCTTTAGGGTCAGGGAAGGTAAAGCAGCGAGGGAGAGGAGATGGGCGCCACCCTCAATATGCTGGCCCCTGGAGAAGTTGAGATCTCTGGTGCCTCGCTCCCCTACGACCCTATAGGTTATGGGACACCTTTACCTTACCTTTACTTTACACTTTATTTATGCAATGCCTTTAAAATAAAGGATGGTGTCTTGAATCTTGTTCAAGAGGATTTCTCCCTCTGGAGTTAACATCAGCGCCGACTCCACTCCCCTCCACCACCAACCCCCCCTCCCTAAAAAAAAGTCCTTCGGCTAAAAACCGAGGCCCCGTGTGAAAACGCACGAAGAATATTTTGCCCACACCTTAAACCCCGTTCCGGTTTTCGGAAGAGTAGGCCATTGTGTGCCGGTGGGAAAGGATGACAAAATTTACAAAATTGCATACTCACGGCGAATTTATGTAAAAAAAAGCATTTGAGAGCTTTTTCCATTATCCGCGAAATAAAAGAATAAATAAATAAATAAGTAAATAAATAAAGGAATTAATAAATAAAATAGATGAATAAATAGATAAATAAGTAAACAAACAAACAAACAAACATGCCATAATCCTGGCCTTGCTGATCACTGCTTGCACACGTTTGAGGTTATCTAATCCATTACGTACTGTTTGTAGTCTGTATTGCCCCGTTTGGGATGCCGTGGGGGGGGGGGGGGGAGGGGGGACCTTTAAGTATAAATAGCATTCCCCACCTTCTCGAAATTCTGTGCTAGGAATTCCCTCTTTTCTATCCCTCTCCTATTTTCTGCTTTGTTCCTTTTTCTTTCTGCCACCTCCCTCCTGTCTATTTTACGTCTTCTTGTTCCATTCTCCTGCCTTTTTCCAGGAAGACTCAAACATTCTCTCCCACGCCGAAGTCGAATGTGCTGGGTCTGACTTGTCAGGCACCTAACGGCAGAGGAACGCATTTTCGATCATATTATAGACAACACAAATTTGTATGAGCGTTCGACGACGAAGAAGAAGATATTTATACAGAAAACAGCAAGCTGCATATTTCTTTAGCTTGTATAAGATCATGAGTAGATCGATGGGAATGAAAGGCAGCAACTGTCGGGTATAGAAAAGCGAGAGAATGAAGAATGAGAGAGAGAGAGGAGAGAGAGAGGGAGAGAGAGAGAGAGAGAGAGAGAGTGAGTGTGTGTGTGAGAGAGAGAGAGAGGGGGGAGGGCCAGAGACAGAAAACAGAGAGACAGAGAGACAGACGAGAGAGAAATAGACAGAGAGAGAAAGAGAGAAAGAAAGAAAGAAAGAGAGAGGAGAGAGAGAGAGGAGAGAGACGAGAGAGAGAGACGAGAGAAGAGAGAGAGAGAACTTGAACTCTGAAATGTTTTAATGTACTTCGGCCATGGGCCACAATACAAACAACAAAAATAAAGAGGGTGGGTGGTGGGGTGGGGTGACACTCATATCATAGTAACTGTTAACGTGTACAGATACAAATAGTTGAGTACAATAAGCAGCATTATTATCTTCATTGACCCAGTTGTCATCTTCATCATTTCATCATAATGGCTGTTATAATGAAATTAACAAGAGAATTATATACCTATGCATGCACTCGCGCGCGCACGCGCGCGCGCGCACACACTCACACATGCACAAACGCACGCACACACGCATACACATTTACACCCACCCACAAACAAACACTCAGACATACAGAGATAGAGAGGCAGACAGGCAGACAGAGAGACAGAGAGACAGAGACAAAGATAGAGAGGCAGAGAGAGATAGAATTCAGACTTCAGACTTCAGATATTTATTCAGATAGGTCAAAGCCCCTTCTGAAGGGGTGAAAACATACAAAAGCGCTAGTATACAGCCATTTGCTGTCAAGTTATCGTTGAAAATAAAGAATTCAATGAACATTTGTTAAAACTGAAAAATTTACATTAAGCTACTATCTCTTATTCTCTTCAAAGATTTATGCAGAAATATTGCTAGATTTTTAACAGTTTGCTCATTTTCAGATGACATAAGTTGAGCTAGCCTGACCAATGATGGGTAGTTCCAATATGTTTGCAGAATCAATTCTTTTCTCAGGTCTCCAAGAACTGGACATTCCAAAACAACATGAATTTCATCTTGTGTTGCCAATTTACACAAATTACACATCAAATTCTCATTGTCATTTTGTTGCATATCGTTTCAAATGTGCAGCAATATCTGATACACAACATCTAAATTTTGACAATGCATGTTTAACATTCCTGTTCATTTCTATCAACGTATACTGTTCAATACACATTGGCGTTTTAAATGTTCTGTATAGAAAAAATCGATAACTGTTTTGAATGTGGGCGTACCACTCCTGCTGTCTACAATCGACAACTCTCTGTTTAAATGATTTTATAAAAGCTTTTACATTTTGAACTCCTTGATTGTCCCAAACAAATCCAAAGCCAAATCGACACAAACATAAACGTATTTTAGATGCCCAAGTATGCTTGCCTTTACAATCCAGTATGTATAACATTTTATAAGCTTTGGATGACAATCGCTTATCCTCCATACGAGTTATCTTAAGCCAATAGCCTACGGATTTTACCATAGAATTTACAAACAATGAATACCTTCCCAGTTCTCCATAGATCATGTCATTTGGAGTGCGCCAGTTTACACCAAGGAAATCTCTTTAATGCGAATAAATGTAATTTTTCTATCAGTACAATATTTTCCATTCCCCAGATCTCTGCTCTGTATTGTACAATGGGTTGAACCTGTGTATCAAAGAGTTTTGTAAAGACTTTTACAGAATTATTTTCAAACTTGTACAAAATACTTAGAATACTCAAAACAGCTTTTTTAGCCCTTGAGCTAAATCCTGACACATGTAATTATAAAGCTAAGTTTAGTTGTCAAATTGACTCCAAGATATTTGTATGAATTAACAACAGTGACTCTTGTGTTTACATAATACCATTTTTCATGAGCTGCCAAAAATCCTTTTTCGAAAAACCTTAGTTACTCTTATTCATATTTACTTTTATTGAGATCTCTCAGCGTAACAGTTGTTCAGTTGTGTTTGCAACTCCTACAGTTTCAGATATTAAAACACATCATCAGAAAAAGTATACAAATAATTTTCCAAACAATTAGAGAAATAACATGTTTGCATTTAATTTATTCGAGCTAGCTCATTATAAAAAGGAAATAGCACGGGCTGCAGACATCTCCTTTTTAACGCTGTGTCAATGTATATAATCTTTGAATTTTGCTCCGATCTGACTTGCTTTGTCACATAATACTTTTAATAAAAAACAGTTTCCTGTTATCCATTTCCTTAATATGGCACAATAGTTTTCTTGAAATCGAATCGACGCTTTTTCAAAATCGATGAAGCACGTATAATTTCGATTTATGCAAATTGTTTTTCTCAACTGTAACAAAGTTAAAATATGATCGACTGTAGATGATCTTTTTTGAAGCTGCTTGGTGTTCTCCGTAATATTTGAATCTATCCATCTTGCAGTGCTGTTTATAACAGAGCTATACATTTTCCCACTTATGTTAGCAAAGAATCCTTTGTTTTAGTTTCGTAACATCACTTTTTGTACAACGGCAACAAGAGAGAGTAGATAGGAGACAGGATAGCAGACAGTCATAGACAGACAGAAAGACTGACACAACGAGAAAGGAGACTCGTATAAAGTAGATCAAAGTATATACCAAGAAAGAAAGAAGAAAGGGAACATCCAATCACAAAAGTACAAACTCTCTCCTGTGTCTCTCCTTCCTCTTTCTCTGCCTCTGTTTCTTGTACTCTGACTGTCTGCCTCTCTCTCATGTCCTCTATCTCTGTCTTCTTGTCTGTTTGCTTCTCTACTGCTTCTGTTGTATGTCTCTCGTTGCTGTCTGCCTCTCTTGTTCTCTCTCTCTGTTCTATCTGTCATTCTTCGTCTGTGTTTCTTCTTCTCCTCTATTAAAAAATTCTAATATATATTTATTGAACGTCAGTCAGGTCTCTGCTAAACTGGGGCCTGTGTGATGCGCTTAGTTATGATGAGTGTTGGTCTGCGAACGTCTAGATGCTGCTGGCTGCATCACAGGGCTGGGAGACCAACGGGATTACAGTCAGCATTCACTGTCCTGTCACTGGTCCATGTCACTCACTGTCACTGTCCCTGTCCACTGTCACTGTCACTCTGTCACTGTCCTGTCACGTTCACTGTCACTGTCACTGTCCCTGTCCTGTCCTGTCACTGTCCATGTCTCTGTCGTACTGTCCCTGTCACTGTCACTGTCTCTGTCACTGTCCCTGTCACTGTCACGTCCTGTCCATGTCACTGTCACTGTCCCTGTCACTCGTCACATGTCTACTGTACTGTCCTGTCCTGTTACTGGCTGTCCTGTCACTGTCACTGTCCTTGTCACTGTAAATGTCCTGTCATGTCCTGTCCCTGTCCCTGTCACTGTCCATTTCACTGTGCCTTGTCCTGTCTTGTCACTGTCACTGTCACTGTCCTGTCCCTGTCACTGTCACTGTCACTGTCACTGTCACTGTCCCTGTCACTGTCCCTGTCACTGTCACTGTCCCTGTCACTGTCACTGTCCCTGTCACTGTCCTGTCACTGTCACTGTCACTGTCACTGTCACTGTCACTGTCCACTGTCACTGTCACTGTCACTGTCCTGTCACTGTCCCTGTCCCTGTCACTGTCACTGTCACTGTCACTGTCACTGTCCCTGTCACTGTCCCTGGCACTGTCCCTGTCACTGTCACTGTCCCTGTCACTGTCACTGTCACTGTCACTGGCTAGCTGGGCTCCGCTCTGATGTTGGCACTTTTCATCCCTCACCAGCTGTTGACGCATCCTTCTGCACTTAACACCTCCATTCCCCCCCCCTTCCCCTCAGCCACCACCACTTAACTTCTCACTGGGGTGTCATATGACGTTCATGAAAGACCTCACGATACACACACATTACACCACATCACCACACACACTACCCATCACAGCCATACACCACATACACACCACCCACACTCACACACATCCACACACTACACACATACTACAACACTCACAAACACACACAATAAACATACATACACATACACACATTTACCACACTACAACCCATACACCATTAAACACATCTTTCTTAACATCACTCCCCACACATATACACACGCTACACCACATACCCAACATACACACAACATACACACACATACACACATACACACACATACACACACTCACACACACAACACTCACACATGCATACACACAACACATACACAATACACACACATACACACACATCCACACACACATGCACACACACAAACACATACACGCACATCCCACCCCCCCCCCCCCCAACACACACTCCCACCACACCCACACACATGCACACACATACACACACACATACACACACAAAACACACAATACACGCACACACACACACGCACACGCACACAACACACACGCACCACACACCAGCACACACACACAACACACACTCACACCCACACACACACACACTCACACACATACATACACCACAACCACACACACAACACACCACACACACATACACACACACACACATACACAACACATACACACACACACACACTCACACACAACACACACAAAAACCACACACACACACACCACACACACAACACACACACACACACACACACACACACACACACACATTCACACTATCGACCACTAGCTTTCACTCCCAAAGAGTTTATGGATTCCTTTGTCTGCCTGGGGAATTATCAAGTCATTCACACTATTCTGCATAGCCAATAGGACATTTTCAGTTTTTTATTTTATATTTTACTTTACATTATGTGGTACACTTTATGATGCAAAAGCTTTATTGATTGATATTTCTTGTTCATAATCATTGACGAAGCCGTTCCCTTATTTTGGCACTGCTAATAAACAAAAGGGACATTGTCAATGTAGGATTTTATCATTCAGTTCAATTAAATGGGGTTTTTGTCATCTACCAAAGGAAATCGGACCAAAACTGATATATTACAAAACCAAGGAGCAGACAGACCATTCTTCCGTCTTTTTATGCAAATCAAAGGATAGGCATGCGGAAAAAAAGCAATCTGGAAGATACCATCCGAATACAATATTGATTCTGCAGGCCAATATAGAGAGCAAAGCAACAGCATGGATGTACATGTCTCTGAATGCAGTACAGAAACTCGGTCAGACCCTTCCCAACATGTCCCTATTGCAGTGGAGAGAGAGAGAGAGAGAGAGAGAGAGAGAGTAGAGAGAGAGAGAGAGAGGAGAGAGAGAGAGAGGAGAGAGAGAGAGGAGTAGAGAGAGAGAAGAGAGAGAGAGAGAGAGAGAGAGAGAGGAGAGAGAGAGCTATCACATTTTGCTTAGGAAGATGGAGCCTTGCGATATCTCAACTGTTTGGGTTACTGTTCACCAATGACAGACACAACGTAAACCATGCTGGATTCTTTTGGGAAGGATTTTTCTTTTGAGTGTATAGACAGTTTTGAATCTGTTCTGTCCAGAGTCAGACAAATTGACGTTGATTTGTTTCGTTCATTTATTGACCAGAGCTCCGAGGCTCACTAATAGTGAGATTTTGCGTATTTGGCGTTTTTGCCCACCATGAAGGGTCAAGTTGTTTAAAATTCGTCAAATGATAGAAACTTCGATCTCTCGTTTCTCTGATCTGTGACAGCAATGTGAGAAGAGAGGTCCATAAAGCATAGCTTAACAAAGAGATATCTGCTGTCAGTCACATGTTCACAAACTGTTGCTTTCACCTAGTAAACGTATAACAGCAAACTAGGCGCTAATGAATGAAGTTACATTATAAAAACAACTCAAACATCTGAACTAATGCGCAAGAAGTACATGTAAGCATAAGTCTAAATAACAAATGTTCGCATTTATTATAAAAAGCTATAAAACTGTATCTTTTCACTATTTCCAATGAAAACAGACTTGAATGAAATTAGATATAGTTTTGTAATCAATACATTAAAGATACAACCCTCCTAGTTTTGAAATGCTAGAGCAATCATGCTGCGTTCAGCTCTTTATCCCTGTGTCTGTGGACTAATTCAATACCTGATTACGCAGTGTGGATGTTTCTGACACAAAGGAAAAGCCGGAAGCTGTTATGCAGGGTGGGGTTGATGGGCTGTCAACAGGGAGTGTGTGTTAGACAGGTAGGCCATTAGTGCTGCCTGGTAATCGTGTATGTCGTATGTATCCAAGGATGTAGCAGTGTAATATATCTCTCTATATATATTGTATAAATATGTATATGTATAACATATATATATATCTATTATAATTAATCTAATTAATAATAATAATAATAATCTAATAATAATAATAATAGGAACTTATATAGCGCTATATCTTGCAAAGGCAAATCAAATCATATATCTATATATGTAGATGTTTTTTTCTCTTTGTCCGTTCGTCTGTCTGTCTGCGTCTCTGTTTGATGACTGATCGATGTTTTTATATCTTTTTCTATCCTTACGCATACACACACGCACACACATATACACACAAATACACAAACAAACACACACACGGACGCGTGCGAATACACATACACACATGCGTGCACATGCTTGTACTTGCGCGCGCGTGTGCACACATACCCACGCGCATAAATGCACATTCACGCACGCGCGTGCGCACACACAACACACACACACAAACGCGAGCAGGCGCCTGTGTGCGGGGACGTACGCGAACACCTACACCCATATGCACACACGCACACACGCGCGCATGATAGCGCATGTAGGAGCGTATACACACAGTCACAGACACAGAAAACACACACACACATATATTATATACACACCCACACGCATGCATGCACACTCATGCACACATGTCATCTCTTTATATGCATATTTGCCACGGAAGAGAGAGAGAAGAGGAGAGAGAGAGAGAGAGAGATGAAGAGAGGAGAGAGAGAGAGAGAGGGAGAGAGAGGAGAGAGAGAGAGAGAGAGAGAAGTGAGCAGAGAGAGAGAGAGAGAGAGAGAGCTTGGATAAAATCAATTTCGGTGTTGGTATGTCTTTATGGACATTTCCTGTCCCCCGGCGTTTTCTAAACATTTGCTAACCAAAGCACAACTGGCCATAAAATCAAGCTCTGGTCGATAATTCAATTATATATTTTTGTGAGGCATAACTAGGAAGGGGACGGGATAGCTCAGTGGTCAGAATACTCGCTTTCCCCTACCTAAGGTTAAGCAGCGTCGAGCGTGGTTACCACTTGGATGGGTGACCGTTTGCGCGCCCTGGCTTCAGTACAGTTCCCAGTTCACCCAGCTGTAAATGGGTACCTGTCCTCTTTAGGGTCAGGGAAGGTAAAGCAGCGAGGGAGACGAGATGGGCGCCGCCCTCAATATGCTGGCCCCTGGAGAAGTTGAGGTTTCTGATGCTCAATCCCTTACGACCACATAGGTTATGGGACACATTTACCTTTAACTAGGAAACGGTAAAGGTAGAAATCTTTCATGCTACCACTGTGAGTAAAATCAGCACATTTCCATGTGTGTGACATCATCAGTATGTTCGTCCATTGCTGGCAACATTTTCCTCACGCAATGTATGTGGTGTCGTTAAGTGATTGTTGTTGTTAACTGGTTCTTCGACAGAGATAAGGACTGCTTTCCCATGGTCTGAGAACTTCATGTGGATTCCCGTGTACCTATTTTAGTACAATCAACATAGGCGTTAAGCTTATAATGCGTCACTCTTGCCTTTGATATCAACGGACCTCTCTGTCTCTCTGTCTCTGTCTGTACGTCTGCCTGTCTGTCTCTCCCTGTCTCTGTCTCTCTCCCTGTCTGTCCTCTCTGTCTGTTGTTCTCTGTTCTGTCTCTCTGTCTGTCTCTCTCTGTTCTCTGTCTCTCTCTCTGCTGTCGTCTGCTGTCGTCCTCCTGTCTCTGCTCTCTGTCTGTCTGTCTCTCATGTTCTCTGTCTCTTTCTCTCGTCTTCTGTCTCTCTGTTTCTGTCTCTTGTCTGTACTGTCTCTTCTGTCTCCCTGTCTCTGTCTCTCTGTCTGTCTGTTCTCTCTGTGTCTCCTGTCTCTGTCTCTCTGTCTGTCTCTGTTCTCTCTGTTCTGTCTCTCTGTCTGTCTGTCTCTCCTGTCTCTCTGCTAGTTGCCCTGTCTCTCCTGTCTCTGTCTTCTGTCTTCTGTCTCTGTCTCTCTCTCTCTGTCTCTCTGTCTCTGTCTCTGTCTCTGTGTCTCTCTCTCTTGGTGATGGTACATGCCGGCATACATCTTTAAATTGGGTCAAACTCAGAAGGGTTTTCCCCAGTAAAGTTCGAGAGTACTCTTTCCATAGTGGTAGCCCTCAAGTGAACTTTTATTTAATTGATATCTTATAATAGTATTTTAATTATGATATTGGATATTTTATTTAATTGTTGACAACTGCTGGTAATACAGATCGTATTAACACCTGTGCCAACGTCACTCAGATCAATGGTCTGGGAGGGCTAGAGGAGATTGTAGAACTGAGGTGAGAGAGAGAGAGAGAGAAGAGAGAGGAGAGAGATGAGAGAGCATACAATGACAATGACAAATTCTTTTATTTCGAAGACAATGGATATAAGCACTCATGTGCTTTTTTACATCCAGTCCCGCCGTAGGGATACATTCTTAATAATAACCAATACCTATACTCTCACACGTAGAAACAAAGAGAAATAAACCCTTTTAACCCCCCCAAAAAAACAACACAAAAAACAAACAAACAAATAAAATAAAACCCTAAAAAACACCCCCCAACAAAAAAAAACCAACAGCCATCAACAACACCCACCCCCCCAAACAACCAATAAAACAAAAATTAACAAAAGAAAAGAAAAAAAACCAAACCAACAAAAGAAGAAAAAGAGAGAAAGGCAAACAAACAGCAAGCCAAGAAAAATAAACAACCAAACTTAATAGTCACAAAAATAAACTCTACACATTGTCAATGGTACGCATACTTGTTACTTATAACAATAAGATATTGAAATAGGGCATTCATTAAAACTTAAGAGAGAGAGAGAGAGAGAGAGAGAGAGAGTGAGAGAGAGAGAGAGAGAGGAGAAGAGAGAGAGAGATGAGAGAGAGAGAGAGAAGACAGAGACAGAGAGAGAGAGACAGCAGACAGACAAGACAAAGAGAGCAGAGACAGAGAGCGCACTGAAATCGATGTGACTTGACATCTACTGGGCGCAGCCATGTAGAATAGTCATGACTGAAAATAATGGAAAACACACACACACGCACAGACACACACAAAGACACCACACAACACACACACAGACACACACACAAGACCAGCACACAACACACACACAACCACACACACACAAGACAAACACACACACAAACCACACACAAACAAAGCAAAGAAACACAGACACAACACAATACACACAAACACACCACACACAACACACACCACACAACCACACACCACACACACCACACAACACACACACACACACACACACACACACACACACACACACACACGACACACTGACCACAGGCCTCTGATTACTAGCCATCGGAGGCGATCTATCTATCTATCTATCTATCTATCTATCTATCTATCTATCTATCTATCTATCTATCGATCTTCTTACATAATCTATCTATCTATCTATCCTGTCCATGTATGTCTATCTCTGTCTGTCTATCTATCTATCTGATCTGTCTGTCTGTCTGTCTACATCTGTCTGTCTGTCTTCCTATCTGCTGATCTTCTATCTATCTAATCTATCTGTCTGTCTGTCTGTCGGTCTGTCTATCTATCTTCTATCTATCTATCTATCTATCTGTCTATCTATCTATCTCTCATTATCTATCTGTCTATCTATCTATCTTCTATCTATCTGCTTCTATTATCTATCTATCTATCTTCTGTCTGTCTATTATCTATCTTATCTTCTAGTCTATCTATCTATCTATTATCTATCTGTCTGTCTGTCTGTCTG
>CM054136.1:87928815-87938815 GCA_028751875.1 Rapana venosa | reverse complement strand
GAGGGACACAGGAGGAAATGCAGCTAAAGAAATAATCAGGGCCAAAGTTTGGCGAAACAATGGCCTCGAGAAGGAAGTGCAGTAACAACGGTACAGGGAGATAGTGCGTTACAAGCCTTAGCTAGGCTGAAACCAGGTGATGGAGACAGGAAATCCAATACCCAGTGCCTTGGGTAAAGGGTAGGTGAACTCGCTGCTCTCTCTCTCTCCCTGAAGAAACATAAGGGGGAGGGGGGTGGGGGGCAATTTCAGATGTACGTCAATATCGGTGCACCGTTTAAATGGATCCAGGCAGCATTAAGCCTGGTCTTTATTCTCCTGCGGCGCATTTCACTCCATCCCTTTCTCTAACTCTGTGTCCAACTTTACTTTTCTCTGTACATCTTCCTCTCTCACCTCCCCCCCCCTCCCCCCCGACTTTACTTCTTATGTTTGGCTGTTTGCCTGTGTTGTCTGTGTGTCTGTTTGATTATCTCTCTCTATCTATCTCTTTCTTTCTTTCTTTCTCTTTTTCTTTCTTTCTCTGACTCTCTCTCTTTTCTCTCTCTCTCTCTCTTCTCTCTCTCTCTCTCTCTCTCTCTCTCTCTCTCTCTCTCTCTCTCTCTCTCTCTCTCTCTCTCTCAAAGCCTGTCTGGTTTTTCCTTCTTTGATGCTGTCTGTCTGTCCGCCTGTCTCTCATTTTGTGTTTTGCTGTCTGTGTGTCTCCCTTTGTCTCTGTCTTTCTCTTTTTTGTCTACGTGTCTCTGTTTTTTTGTCTTTGTTTATCGCTCTCAAATTATGTCTGTTTCTCTGTCTCTGTCTCTATCTATCTGTCTTTCTGTCTGTCTGTCTGTTTCTCTCTATTGCTATGGGCTTTATTTTATTTTATTATCATATATATACCTAAGGGCGGGGACTGGATGTAAAAAAGCACATGGGTGCTTATTCATTATCTTCGAAATAAAATAATTTGTCATTGTCATTGTCTCTCTCTCTCTCTCTCTCTCTCTCTCTCTCTCTCCCCTCTCTCTCTCTCTCTCTCTCTCTCTCTCTCTCTCTCTCTCTCTCTCCCTCTCTCTTTCTCTCTGTAGTGCAAGCACACGCGTGTGCACTCTGTTTTCCCCCTCTCTTCCCAAGAATGTCTAGAGTGTATGCCTATGCACATGTGTGCCTGTGTACCTGTATAAATGCGTGTGTGTTTTGGGGTGTCTGCGTACGCGCGCGCGCGGTGTGTGTGTGTGTGTGTGTGTGTGTGTGTTTCTCTTTCCTTCTTTCTTCTTTTATTTCGAGGAATAAGCACTAATGTGTTTTTATACCCAGTCCCCGTGTGTATGCAGCTTTGTAAATTTTATCATCAACTCCCACAGGTTTATAATCTCACCCAAAGGACTTTTTGGGGAGAGTGGAATCGGCGCTGTTGTTAACTCAGAGAAAAACTCTTCTTGAACAAGATTCGACCCCAAGTCAGCAGAGCACGAACGCAATGCACATTACTCTAACCACCAGGCTATCCTCCTATGTGTACAAGTTTGTTATCTGACCATTCTTGCCTCTAGACGTGGCATTCTACTTAACACAGTTTTGCGTAATGGCATTATGCAAATGTGCAGTCAACATCCAGGTTAAAATCAAGGTTTAAATCCCAAATATTGGCAGGAGCAGAAACACGTTCTATGGAGAAAAAATATTCCCAATGACGGGAGAATTCATTGAAGATGCAAACAACAGGGAATTATTGTGCTTGTTAGACATGGTTCGACATCAAAGGTTCGCATTTTTGCTATTTTCCTCTTCACATAAAAGTTAATTGAATTATCGACCAGAGCTGGATTGTCTGGTCAGGTGTCTTTTGTTTGAAAAATGTGTTCAAAGAGCACCGAGCGGAATTAAAGCCTTGAAAGCTGAAATGAATTACTTGTGTGTTGTGTGTGTGTTTGTGTGTGTGTGTGTGCGTGTGTGTGTCTGTGTGTGTGTTCGTGTGTTTGTGTCTGTGTGTGTCTATGTGTGTGTCTGTGTGTGTGTGTGTGTCTGTGAGTCTGTGTGCGCGCGCGTGTGTAATTCTCTCTCTCTCCCTCTCTGTCTACCTGTCTGTCTGTCTCTCTCCCTCTCTGTCTCTCTCTCTCTCCCCCTCTCTCTCTCCTTGCTTTTTTTTTGTGATTATCTTTTACTGCTCATGGCTTATGTCTGGGATTTTTTTAACAAGGAATTTCCCAGCATTGTGTCTTTCTAACTCTGTCTCCCATTGTCTGTTTCTCCACTCATTCTTACTTGAGCGTGCTTTCGTGTTTATATGTCTGTTTGCCCGACTGTCTTTCTGTCTTACCTTTTCTCTCCCTACAAAAACCCATGAAAGAACGAACGCAAGAAAAACTGTGCAAACAAACAGAAAGAAAGACAGACAGAGAAAAAGAAAAGACAAAGAGAAAGACAGAAATAGAGCTTAAGACAAACAATGGCAAAGACGGACAAAAAAAAAGAACAAAAAGAAAGGCAGAACGAAGGTCGGACAAAGAAAACGACAGACAGAAAGAAAGACACAGAAAAAAAAGACAGAAAGACAGAGACAGAAAGAAAGACATGGAGAGTCAGACAGACAGAGAGACAGAAAGACAGAGAGACAGAAAGAAAAACAGAAAGACCGACCAACAGACAAACATACAGATACAAATAGCATAACTGCACAGTTTTCCTCTCCAACATTCATGCAGAACATAACGAGATTGTTGGACTAGAGGCGTTTTGATGGCTGGGTCAGTCCCTAGTGTATCTGAACTCTGCAGCGTTACTGTAGCCTGGGTCCATTCTGTCGGCGCTTGCTCATGTCAGGCAGCGTCACTACGTGTTCCTGCACCCACGTCACTCTCCCACAGGAGACGCATTGACGTCACAAGTACACACCGAGTTCATCCAATCAGAGAACAGATCACGTGACGGTACAGGAAGCTCCGAAAGTCTTGCACACTGCAATGTCTTTTTTAAAAATGTAGTAATATGTGTTTTTTCCCCCATGGTCACAGAGGATCTTGCAGTTCTGGGGATTGTGGTACGTTTAATGTTGTTGCTTCTGTCAATGTTGTTGGCACTGTTTCGTCATTGTGCTCCTTAAAAGTCAATATAAACTTATATTTCAGTTCTGACGTAGTTTTTCACAATAAAAACCATGTGGAGGGGGGGGGGGGGGGGGGGGGGAGGGGGGGGGTGACGGGATAGCGTTGGTGGGTAGAGCGTTGCACATTGCGCTCGTGACCTGCTGACCCGGTTCGGATCCCATTGAGCGGGATATTTTCCTCTGGAGTTAACATGTGTGCCGACTCCACTCCTCTCCCTAGAGTCCGATAGATCAGACTATACACCGAAATCCCGTGAGCGAATATCTTGCGCACACGTTAAAACCCGGTCCTATTTTTGGAAGAGTAGGCCATTGTGTGCTGGTGGGAACGGATAACAAAACATGCAACACTGCATACACATAGGGATTGGATGTTTAAAAAAGCACATGAATGCTTATTCCATCATCCTCGAAATAAAAGACATTATGAATGAATAAAAAATAAATTACCACACACAATACACACACACACACACATCTCTCTCTCCTCTCTCTCTCCTCTCTCTCTCTCTCTCTCTCTCTCTCTCTCTCTCTCTCCCTCCCTCCCCCTCTCTCGTATCTGTCCTGCGTATACAAGTATCTCTATTCTGTTTGTTTATGCATGTTTACATTTTGCCTAATTCTTTAAACATTTCACTATTGTTTGTTTACTTGAATGTTTGGTTGATTGATTTACCTTTTGGACTGAGGGCTGGATGAAAAAAAGCCACCATTGTGCTTACTCTTTTCCCTCAATAAAAATGTTCGTCCATTCATTCATTCATTCATTCATTCATTCATTCATTCATTCATTCATTCATTCATTCATTCATTCATTCATTCTATCTCTCTATCTCACTATACACAGAAAGACAGAGACACAGAGACACAGAAACACAGACACAGAGACGGAGAGGCGGAAATACACAGAGACAGAGACATACAGAGACACACAGAGAGACACAGAGACACAGACACAGAGACAGAGATAGCAGAAAAGCAAACACACAGATAGGCAGGAAAACAGCCAGCCAGACAGCCAGAGAGACAGACAGAAAGCAATGGCCAACAGATCCCTCAGGGCAGAAATAGACCCTCAGACAGGTGTAAGCCAAGGTTCCAGTCTTTACCCGGCTAATCGCATTTCACTGCACTGTACCACTGTCCTCACTACAGCCACACACACACACGCACACACACACACACACACACACGCACGCACGCACACACAGTGGGGATTGTTTCAGAACTAACACCAAGCAAGAATGTGAGTTTTATTTTTATTTATTTCATTTATTCTTTTGTATCGAGGATAATAGAAAAAGCATTCATGTACTTTTTTTTATATCCAGTACCCGTATGTACGCGGTAAATTGTGTTATCTATTCCTACTGGCACACAATGGACTATTCTTCCAAAGAGTGTAACACAATTTAAAGTGTGCGCAAGATGTTCTGCGTGCGTTCGCACACGGGGTACTCGGTTTTTAGTCTCATCCGAAGGATCGGTGGTCTAGAGGTAACGCACCTGCCTAGAAAGCGAAAAGTCCGGGTCAGAAGTGTGGTATGCGGTGGTTCGATCCCCCGTTTGGGCCCGAAACTTTGCCCCCATCCACCAGACAATGAGTGGTGGTCTGGGTGCTTTTCGGATGAGACGATAAACCGAGGTCCCGTGTGTTACACAGAATTATTTAGGGCACGTAAAAGAACTCACGACTAAAATCAATTGTCCCTGGCAAAAATTCTGTAGAAAAAAGCCACTCTGATAGGGAAACAAATACATTCGCAGACAGGAAAAGAAAAAAATGGGTGGCGCTGCTCTTGTGGCGACCCGCTCTCACCTCCGGAAAGAGCAGCCCGAATTTCACGCAGAGAAATCTGCTGTGACTTAAAGTGGTATATAAAATGAATAAAATAAATACAAAATCAAATGAAATCAAGCTTTCACAGGAACAGGTTCAGTGAAGCACAATCCTGATGCACGTGCTTGTGTTGTGAAAGGGGGACGGGGTAGCCTAGTGGTCAGAACATTGCGCTCGCAATCTGACGACCCGGGTTCAATTCCCGTTCAAGGGGATATATTCCCTGAAGTTAACATCAGTGCAGACTCCACTCTCCCCAAAAACACCTTCGGATGAGACTATAAACCGAGCCCCGTGTGCGAACGCACGCGGAACATCTTGCCGCACGTTAAATCCTGTTCCGCTTTTCGTCAGAGTAGGCCATTGTGTGCCGGTGGAACGATGACAGAATTTAGAAAACCGCATACACATGGGGACTGGATGTAAAAACGCACATGAGTGCTTATTCCATTATCCTCGATATAAAAGAATAAATAAATTACATAAAAAGAAAAGTCCACACAAAGCTCTACCTGACTGTACGCTGTCAATACTGCCTTCGGGACTGTAAGACCCCCCCTCCACTCTATCTCTTACAGCACATGTTTCCAAACTATTCTGGTACTGGCTCATGGATGTTTCCCTCCAAATATACACGCACACATAGACAGACAGACACACACACACACGCACACACACACAACAAACACACGCACAGACAGACACACACCATTACATAAACACATACAAAGACATACAGACACTTGTGCACATGTGCACACACAGGCACCCACAGAGACGCATGTGCACACACACAAACACACACATACACGCGCGCGCGCATACACACAGACACACAAACATACACACACACGCATGCTCCCTACACATTCTTGGGGAGAGAGGGGAGAAACAGTGTACACGCGTGTGCGTGTGCGTGTCTATGTGCGTGTGCAAGAGAGATAACGATAACGATAACGATAGCGAAATTATATTTTCTGAGGGTAATAGAATAAGTAAAAGACTTTTTACATCCAGCCCTCGAAAAGAAAGAAAGAAAGAACGTAAACAGACAAAAAATATAAGCAAAGTGAATCATAATAATTACAATAAACATCACCACTATAATCATCATTGTCATCACCTCTATCATCACCCCCATCATCACCACCATCACCATAAACAAAATAATTATGATCACATATAAACTTTATGGAGCTTGATGGAATGATGATATGACAAATACACCTAATGTTTTTCGAGTCAAGGGAGAGAGAGAGAGAGAGAGATGAGAGAGAGTAGAGAAGAGAGAGAGAGAGAGATAGAGAGAGAGAGAGAGAGAGAGAGAGAAGAGAGAGAGAGAGAGAGAGAGAGAACAGACAGACAGACAGACAGACAGACAGAGACAAGACAGACAGACAGACACACACACACACACAGAGAAACGGTTGGAACAGATGACAGAATTTACAAAACGCATACACATGGGGACTGGATGTAAAAAAGCACAGTAATGCTTATTCCATTATCCTTGATATAAAGAATAAAATAAAAAAAATAAAGAAAGAAACAGGCAGAGACTGAGAGCGATAAACAAGGACAAAGACAGAAACAGAGACACATAGGCAAATAGAGACAGACAGAGACAAAGACAGACACGCAGAAAACACAGACAGCGAAACACAAAATGACAGACAGACAGCAACAAAGAAGGAAAAAAAACAGACAGCATTGAGAGAGTAAGAGAGAGAGAAGAGAGAGAGAGAGAGAGAGAGAGAGAGAGGAGAGAGAGAAGAGAGAGAGAGAGAGAAATGCACACACAACACACACATCATTCATTTCAGCTTTCAAGGCTTTCATTCCGCTCGGTGCTCTTTGAACACATTTTTCAAAACACAAGACACCTGACCAGACAATCCAGCCTCTGGTCGATAATTCAATTACCTTTTATGTGAAGAGGACAACAGCAAAAAGAACAAACCTTGATGTCGAACCATGAGCAAAAAGCACAATAATTCCCTGTTGTTTGCATCATCAGTGAATTATCCAGTCACTGGGACTATTTTTTTCATAGATTGCCGGATTGGGTGTCTAACAACAACTCTGCTAGTTTATCCCACACAGACATTTTGGTTGATAATCTTAAAATGCTAGAATTAGTGAAAGGCTTGAGTAAGAGCCCAGTCGGTCGGTTTTTATAACAGATATTTGTTGTTCCTGTTCAAGTTAAATTTGATTCCGTTTGATTTCTTAACATAATATAATTCTTTTTTTTTTTAAACATCACATCTATGTAGGCCTACAGATTCCTAGCTGATGTAGAGTATACAGTTCCTATGCACACACATACACACACACACACCTTACACACACTTTCATATACACCCAAATACACACATACACTTGCATAAACACACACACACAATCACACACAGGCATACACACAGGCATAAACACACACACACACACACACACACACACACACACACACACACACACACACACACACACACACACTCACACACACATACAAAACACGTGCGCCCGCAAACTCACACTCTATACACAAATATGTACACACATCTACACCCATGTATGTTCTCTCTCTCTCTCATATACACACTAACACATATACACACCACTCACATACACACACGTGCACACACACTCACACAAACATACAAACACACACAAACACACAAACACACATGCACACACACACACACACACACACACACACACACACACACACACACACACACACAACTTGTCTAATATCACGTAATGTGAAAAGACGCTAAATTAAAGAAGAACACAGAGACACAGAAACACAGACACAGAGACGGAGAGACGGAAACACACAGAGACAGAGACATACAGAGACACACAGAGAGACACAGAGACAGGGACACAGAGACAGAGACTAGCAGAAAAGCAAACACACAGACAGGCAGGTAAACAGCCAGCCAGACTGCCAGAGAGACAGACAGAGAGCAATGGCCAACAGATCCCTTCAGGGCAGAAATAAACCCTCAGACAGGTGTAAGCCAAGGTGACAGTCTTTACCCGGCTAATCGCATTTCACTGCACTGTACCACTGTCCTCACTACAGCCACACACACACGCACGCACGCACGCACGCACGCACACACACACACACACACACACACACACACACACACCCACACCCCCACACACCCCCTCCCACACACACACCCACACCCCCCCCCCCACACACACCCACACCCACACACTCTCATACACACACACACACGCACGCGCGCGCGCGCGCGCACGCGCAGTGGGGATTGTTTCAGAACTAACACCAAGCAAGAATGTGAGTTTTATTTTTATTTCTTTCATTTATTCTTTTGTATCGAGGATAATAGAAAAAGCATTCATGTGCTTTTTTTTATATACAGTACCTGTATGTATGCGGTTTTGTAAATTGTGTTATCTGTTCCCACCGGCACACAATGGCCTACTCTTCCAAAAAGTGTAACTCGATTTAAAGTGTGCGCAAGATGTTCTGCGTGCGTTCGCATACGGGGTCTTCGGTTTATAGTCTCATTCGAAGGATCGGTGGTCTAGAGGTAACGCACCTGCCTAGAAAGCGAAAAGTCCGGGTCAGAAGTGTGGTGTGCAGTGGTTCGATCCCTGTTTGGGCCCGAACCCCCCCCCCCCCCCCTCCCATGAGTGGTGGTCTGGGTGCTAGTCTTTTGGATGAGACGATAAACCGAGGTCCTGTGTGTTACACATAATTATTTAGGGCACGTAACAGAACCTACGGCTATAAAAGAGTTGTCCCTGGCAAAAATTCTGTAGAATAAAGCCGCTCTGATAGGGAAACAAATACATTTTCAGACAGGAAAAGAAAAAAAGGGTGGCGCTGCTCTTGTGGCGACCCGCTCTCATCCCCCGGGAAGAGCAGCCCGAATTTCACGCAGAGAAATCTGCCGGGACTTAAAGTGGTATATAAAATGAATAAAATAAATACAAAATCAAATGAAATCAAGCTTTCACAGGAACAGGTTCAGTGAAGCACAATCCTGATGCACGTGCTTGTGTTGTGAAAGGGGGACGGGATAGCCTAGTGGTCAGAACATTGCGCTCGCAATCTGACGACCCGGGTTCAATTCCCGTTCAAGGGGATATATTCCCCTGAAGTTAACATCAGTGCAGACTCCACTCTCCCCAAAAAGACCTTCGGATGAGACTATAAACCGAGGCCCCGTGTGCGAACGCACGCGGAACATCTTGCGCGCACGTTAAATCCTGTTCCGCTTTTCGTCAGAGTAGGCCATTGTGTGCCGGTGGGAACAGATGACAGAATTTAGAAAACCGCATACACATGGGGACTGGATGTAAAAACGCACATGAGTGCTTATTCCATTATCCTCGATATAAAAGAATAAATAAATACATAAAAAGAAAAGTCCACACAAAGCTCTACCTGACTGTACGCTTGTCAATACTGCCTTCGGGACATGTAAGACCCCCCCCTCCACTCTATCTCTTACACGCACATGTTTCCAACTATTCTGGTACTGGCTCATGGATGTTTCCCTCCAAATATACACGCACACATAGACAGACAGACACCACACACACACGCACACACACACACACAACACACGCACAGACAGACACACACTTATACATAAACACATACAAAGACATACAGACACTTGGTGCACATGTGCACACACAGGCACCCACCGAGACGCATGTGCACACACACAAACACAACATACACGCGGCGCGCATACACACAGACACACAAAATAACACACACGCATGCTCCCTACACATTCTTGGGAGGAAGGGGAGAAACAGTGTACACGCGTGTGCGTGTGCGTGTCTATGTGCGTGTGCAAGAGAGATAACGATAACGATAACGATAGCGAAATTTTATTTTCTGAGGGTAATAGAATAAGTAAAAGACTTTTTTACATCCAGCCCTCGAAAAGAAAGAAAGAAAGAACGTAAACAGACAAAAATATAAGCAAAGTGAATCATAATAATTACAATAAACATCACCACTATAATCATCATTGTCATCACCTCTATCATCACCCCCATCATCACCACCA
>CM054136.1:87916315-87923815 GCA_028751875.1 Rapana venosa | reverse complement strand
TGTGTGTATGTGTGTTTGTGGTGTGTATGTTGTGTTTGTGTGTGTTTTGTGTTTGTGTGTGTGTTTGTGTGTTAATGTGTGTGCGTGTGTTTGTTGTGTGTGTATGTGTGTATGTTCGTTTGTGGTGAGTTTGTGTATGTGTGTTTATGGTGTGTATGTGTGTGTTTTGTGGGTGTGTATGTGTGTGTTCGTTGTGCGTTTGTGTTTGTGTTTGTGTGAGTGTGTATGTGTGCGTTTGTGTGTGTGTTTGTCAAAGTTTAATGGATGGGTCCTACTAGCTCTTAAATTGTCCAATCTACTCCGAAAGAATGTTAAATAATGATAAGATATTAGCTAAATGATAAGTCAAGGAGTCAAAGATTATATAACTAATGATTAGATAGATAAATAATAAAACAATTATACTATCAACTAAATCAAACTTGTTGGTTTCGTTGACTGGTCGTTCAAAAAAGAATAAATACATCACTAAAATGCATAGATAAAAAATAAAGGAAGAACTAAGATTTGAAGAAAGAATGCATAGATAGTAGGGTATAGCTAAAGTAAATGACTTAGTCAAATAAGCTAACATATGAATACATCATTAAATAAAATATAGTATTTATAGGAATTAGGGTAGATCACTAGCTAGAAAAAAGAAGTTATGCTTCCAAAGGGAAAGAGCATAAGCAGACAGAAAAAAAGTGAAATATACTGTCTGACGTACAAAACAAGACAGAATGAATATTAGCGTGGCTGTGTAAGTCTGTGATGTAACAACTGTGAGAGTAACAACAAATAACAACAAAGCAAGTAGCAGAATATAATATGATTTTGAATGTGTTGTTGTGTGTACGCGTTTGTTGTTGTTCTTTTAGCTAATAAACTATTTTTTTAATGTTTTATTATGAGTAGAGATTTGTTGTTGTTCTTTTACCTTATAAACCAGTTTTGTATGTGCCATTATAAGTAGGCGTTTATTGTTTTGTTTAAGTTCATAAACCAGCTGTGTATGTGTCATTCTGAGGAGGGGTTCAATGTTGTTCTTTAACTTCGTGAACCAGTTTTGTATTTGTGATTGTGAATAGCCGTTTGTTGTTGTTCTTTTATCTCATACATACTTTTTTGTATTTGTCATTGTGAATAGTCATTTTTGCCGTTCTTTTGACTCATAAAGCAATCTTCTATGTGTGATTGTGAATAGAGGTTTGTTGTTGTTTTGCGCGCGCGCGCGCGCGCGCGCGCGTGCTGTGCGTGTGCGTGTGTGTGTGTGTGTGTGTGTGTGTGTGTGAAACCAATTTTATACGTGTCATTGTGAATAGGCGTTGTTGTTGGTTTTTCCCTCATAAACGAATTTTATATATGTGATTGTGGATATGCGCTCGTTGTTCTTTAACGTCATTAACCAATTTTGTTTGTGTCATTGCGAATAGTCGTCTGCTTATGGGTTTGTTTTATTTTACTTCATAAACTAATTTTGTATGTATGATTGTGAATAGGCGCTTGCTGCTGTTTTTAACTTCATAAACCAATTGTGTCTGTGTCATTGTGAGTAGAGATTTGCTGTTATTCTTTTATCTCATACACCAATTTGTATGTGCTATTGTAAATAGAAGTTTGTTGTTGTTCTTTCGCCTTAAACCAATTTTGTATGTAGGCACTTGCTTTTGTTCTATTACCTCAAAAACCAAGGAGTACATCAAACAATGAACGAATAAGGGGCGGGAGGGGGGAGTGGGGGGGGGGATCACAGAAAGTGTGATGGAGAATTTGTCTGCTTTTTATTCAATGTGTCAGACAGGTCATAAACTGTAGAAATAAGGAATCAAAGTAGACGCAGGGTGCTGAATCTAATCTTGTCTGTCTGTCTGTCTGTCTGTTTGTCTGTCTGGCTGTATGTTTGTCTGACTGTCTGTCTGTTTGTCTGTCTGGCTGTATGTTTGTCTCACTGTCTGTTTGTCTGACTGTCTGTCTTTTCGTCTGTCTGTCTGTCTGCCTACCTCTGTCTCTGTCTCTATCTGTTTGTCTGTTTGTCTTTCTGTCTGTCTGTTTGTCTGTCTGTCTGTCTGTCTTGTGCTTATTTGCTGCCTACCCAGCACATTCTCCCGTCCTGTCTCTTTCATGCAAACCTGGAAATATTTTCCTAAGAACTTTCTGACGATCTGCCCTTCAGTCTTTGCGTGTCTGCTGAGGCCAGCAGCCAGACCCCCTGCACAGCACCAAACACAGGACAATAATAATAATAATAATAATAATAATAATAATGATACATGGAATTTATATAGCGCTATATCTTGCAAGACAAACCCCCTCCTACACAGCAGCAAACACAGGACAAGACCAGGCGCTATGCACTCCTCCCATACCACGCAACACAATACATTACTGTACAATACAATAGAGATATTGTCTGATGGTCTGAGTGCTAATTTCAGGAGCAAGCCTCCAGAGCAGATCAGAGCGATTTTGTGTGTGATAATTAAAGGCAGTATAGGTGTAGTGTATAGAAAATAATCCAAAGCAACAGAGATTTTCTACATAGTTGAGGGCTTTTTTTAAACAGTACTAGCTGTTTTATTTAACTAAAGTCAGAAAACAGACCAACACAGTCATTTACCCAATCCTATTGACAATGCACCGGCTTTCTGATAACTCTTTACTGTAACATTCTACATCACCAGTTCTATTTACTGACAGTCTCCTACCCCATGCTTTTCCAAACATCTATTTTAGAAGCAACACCAAGAACAAAAAATCAGGGCTAAGATTTATAATGGAAAAAAGACTCTTCTCTTTCTATACTTTAAAAAAAAAATCGGGACCAAAGTTCTAGGATAAGCAAGCAGAAGAGAAACAGAGTGAAAATAGCAACGGGAGAAAGCGTAAGTGGAGCTGACTGTGGCGAAAAATGGCTGGGGAAAAAAGCAAATCCATTAGAGGTGGGGGTGAGGTGGGGGGAAGATGAGCTCTTGTTCCTGTAGATCTGGGGAGGATTTTGGAGTCACATCAATGTCCATGCGCTGTTTGAAGAGATAAAGACACCGTTACATCTTGCAGCTTGTCTTCACATTGTTTTCCTGATGTGTATGTTTTCCTTTCCTCCGTTTTATCTGCGCACTGTTCTCTGCGTAGACATCATCTGTCTTTACCTCTTCCCTGTACCTCTCTCCTTGTTCACACTCACACTCACACACACACACACACACACACACACACACCACACACACACACACACACACACACACACACACAACACACACACACTCACACACACACACACACACACACACTCACACACAAACACACACGCACGCACACACACACACAATACTCACACAGAGTGAGTGAGTGTGTGCATGTGAGAGAGAGATTTTTTATTTTATTTTTTTAAATATTCTTTTATATCGAGGATAATGGAATAAGCATGTATGTGGTTTTTCACATCCAGTTCCCGTGTGTATGCGGTTAAAAATTGTAAATTCTTTCATCTTTTCCCACCGGCACACAATAGCCTACTCTTACGAAAAGCGAAACAGGATTTAATGTGTGCGAGAGAGAGAGAGAGAGAGGGAGAGAGAGAGAGAGAGAGAGAGAGAGAGACAGACAGACAGACAGACAGACAGAAAGAGATGCAGGGAGATAAAGAGAGACAGACAGAGAGAGTGGGAGGGAGAGAGAGATAGGAGAGATAGAGAAAAAGAAAGAGAGAGAGAGAGAGAGAGAGAGAGAGAGAGAGAGAGAGAGAGAAGAGAGGGAGAGAGAGAGAGAGAGAGAGAGAGAGAGTGAGTGAGAGAGAGAGAGAGAAAGAGAGAGAGAGAAAGAGAAAGAGAGAGAGAAAGAGAAAGAGAGACAGAGCTCTGAAATGTGAAAAGAAAACTTTGATATATACTGACGACAGGCCACAATGCATTTGCTAGACCTAGACAGTGGCTTAATTCATATCACTGGCAAAGCAAAAAATTTGCTCCAAAAAAGTCATGATTTCCGATTTGCCAAAGAAGAAAAAACAACAACATTGACTATACTAATTCATTGAAGTATGATCTTTGTAATAATTATTAAGCAAAACCTAATCACAAAAACGAGAATAAAATCGTGTTCGTTCTTTTTTCTTTCCTGTTCCTCGTGTAGAGTTCTGAGGTTTACAAATGGAGATATTTTGCGTATATTTTGATCAGGTTTATTTTTAACCCACCATTAACGCAGCCACAATCCGATTTCGGGGATATCTAAGGAGAAGAACAGAGATCATGCGTCATTATCAAGGAAAAGGTGAAGGTGTCCCATAACCTATATGGTCGTAAGGGAGTGAGGCGTCAGAGACCTCACTTCTCATTTTGAGGGCGGCGCCCATCTCCTCTCCCTCGCTGCTTTACCTTCCCTGACCCTAAAGAGGGCAGGTACCCATTTACAGCTGGGTGAACTGGGGGAACTATACTGAAGCCAAGGCGCGCAAACGGTCACTCATCGAAGTGGTAACCACGCTCGACGCTGCTTAACCTTAGCTGAGGGAAAGCGAGTACTCCGACCACTGAGCTATCCCGTCCCCATTATCAGGTACATACTAAAATCATTATATCTTAAGAGAAAACAAGTCGACCGGGGCGAAGGGAGAAAAAGAGAGAGAGAGATTAAAAAACATATATAGTTTTGCAAATGTTGTCATCCGTCCCCACCGCGACACAATGGCCTACTCTTCCGAAAAGCGGAACGGGTTTTAACGTGTTCGCAAGATATTCTGCGTGCGTTCGCACATGGGACCTCGGTTTATAGTCTCAACCGAAGGACTTTTGGAGAGAGTGGAGTGGGCAGTGATGCTAAGTCCAGAGGAAAAGTCCTCTTAAACGAGAACCGAACCCGGGTCAGCAGATCACGAGCACATCACGCTAATCACCAGGAGAGAGAGAGAGAGAGAGAGAGAGAGAGAGAGAGAGAGAGAGAGAGAGAGAGAGAGAGAGAGAGAGAGAGAGAGAGAGAGAGAGATAACGATAACGATAACGATAACGATAACAAAATGTTATTTTCTGTGGGTAATAGAATAAATACAAGACTTTTTTTTGCATCCAGCCCTGGAAAAAAAAGAAAGAAAGAAGGTAAACAGACAAAATATAAGCAAAGTGAATCATAATAATCACAATAAACATCACTACTATCATCATCGTTGTCATCACCTCTATCATCATCCTCATCATCACCACCATCGTCATAAACAAAAAAAATTATGATAACATATAAACTTTATGGAGCTTGATGGAATGATGATATGGCAAATACACCTAATGATTCTTCGAGTCATATTGTCGAACAACATTTAAAAAAATCAGTGTCAGAGAGAATACAAACATGAGAGAGAAGGGAGAGAGCAGAGAGAGAGAGAGAGAGAGAGAGAGAGAGAGAGGAGAGAGAGAGAGAGAGAGAGAGAGAGAGAGAGAGAGAGAGAGAGAGAGAGAGAGAGAGAGGGTAACAATCACGTGATGGACTTGTTGGTGAAGAGCCAGCGGTATTGTGTGGTGGCCATAGCTGTCGTTGCTGACCCTGACCCTGACACCAGCATCAAAGAGAAGAGAAGAGAAGTCAGGTCTTCATAGTCTGATTAGCGGGGGATGTTCTGGTACCAAAGAGGTCTGGATAGCCACACTGATGACCGTTCAAGGACGCCTCCAAAATGCTGTCGCTGCCTCTGCATTTTTCTCTGTGTCTGTCAGTCTATATATATATATATATATATATATATATTATATATATAATATATATATATTAATATATATATATAATATTTGTAATATATATAATATAAATATATATACCTATATCTATATATCTCTCTCTCTCTCTCTATATATATATATGTATTGTGTTGTGTGTGTGGTGTGGAAGGGAGAAAGAGAGAGAGAGAGATAGAGAGAGAGAGAGAGGAGAAGAGAGAGAGAGAGAGAGAGAGAGAGAGGAGAGAGATAGATAGGGTGTGATAATAGGTACTTTTGGTATGAATGCGGATGTGTCTAAATCACCATGTAGTGAAAGACATTAAACAAAACAAACAAAATAACAAAAGATAAATAGATAGATATATATGAAATGATTTGATAGAGAGATAGACAGACAGATAGATCGAGATTATATATATATATATATATATATATTATATATATATTATTATATATATATAATTATATATTATAGATTATTAGATGGATGGTAGATAGATAGAGAGAGAATTTTTTTAAAAAGTGCAAACAAACAGTTACAACTACGTTTAATATAAAAACCAAACTAGACGTGATTAAAAAGTAGAACAAACAGTAGGCTGTTGATTGATAGAAAGGCCTCACTTCCGTGTTATTACAGTTCTCAGCTTGTGGCTGCTTCAGCAAAGAATTTCTAGATACAGAATAGAATAGATCAGAATACATTCCCTCTTGACTGATTTCTGCATGCCGCTAAGTTTCCTCCTCCTCGGTCCACAAATGATTGAATTGTATTGTAGTGTAGTGCATTGAATTGTATTGTAGTGTAGTGCATTGAATTGTATTGTAATGTAGTGTATTGAATTGTATTGTAGTGTAGTGTATTGAGTTGTATTGTAGTGTAGTGTATTGAATTGTATTGTAGTGTAGTGCATTGGATTGTATTGTAGTGTAGTGTATTGAATTGTATTGTAGTGTAGTGTATTGAATTGTATTGTAGTGTAGTGTATTGAATTGTATTGTAGTGTAGTGCATTGAATTGTATTGTAGTGTAGTGCATTGAATTGTATTGTAGTGTAGTGCATTGAATTGTATTGTAGTGTAGTGTATTGAATTGTATTGTAGTGTAGTGTATTGAATTGTATTGTAGTGTAGTGCATTGAATTGTATTGTAGTGTAGTGCATTGAATTGTATTGTAGTGTAGTGCATTGAATTGTATTGTAGTGTAGTGCATTGAATTGTATTGAGTGTAGTGCTTGAATTGTATTGTAGTGTAGTGTAGTGCATTGAATTGTATTGTAATTGTAGTTGTATTGAATTGTATTGTAGTGTAGTGTATTGAATTGTATTGTAGTGTAGTGTATTGAATTGTATTGTAGTGTAGTGCATTGAATTGTATTGAGTGTAGTGCTTGAAATTGTAATTGTAGGGGTAAGTGTAGTGCATTGAATTGTATGTAGTGTAGTGTATTGAATTGTATTGTAGTGTAGTGCATTGATTGTATTGTAGTGTAGTGTATTGAATTGTAGTGTAGTGTAGTGCATTGAATTGTATTGTAGTGTAGTGTATTGAATGTATTGTAAGTGTAGTGTATTGAATTGTATTGTAGTGTAGTGTATTGAATTGTAGTGTAGTGTAGTGCATTGAATTGTATTGTAGTGTAGTGCATTGAATTGTATGTGTAATGTAGTGCATTGAATTGTATTGTGGTGTAGTGCATTGAATTGTATTGTAGTGTAGTGCATTGAATTGTATTGTAGTGTAGTGTATTGAATTGTATTGTAGTGTAGTGCAGATGTATTGAATTGTATTGTAGTTGAGTTATTGGAA
>CM054136.1:87893815-87903815 GCA_028751875.1 Rapana venosa | reverse complement strand
CTCTCTCTCTCTCTCTCTCTCACTCTTTCTACCCTTTCTCTCCCCCTCTCTATTTCTCTCTCCCTCTCTCTTTTTCTCCCTCCTCTCTCTCTGTCCCTACCTTCCTCCCTCGAATCTCTCCTCCCCCCCTCTCTCTCTCTCTTGTTCTTTCTCCCCCCCCCCCCCAATCTCCTCCCTCTCCTGTCTGTTCCTGGGGTGTGGGCACAGCAGGGTCAGCAGCACTGACCTTTAAAGGAATGCAGTTTTGGCCTCAGAGAAAACTCGATAGTTGGTGTCAATTACAGCATTAGGAAGAAGTTAAAAAAAGGCTTCATTAGTGTGTTTGGGGTTGAAGCATCTGTCTCTCTTGTCTGTCTGTCTGTCTCTGTCTTTGTCTCTGTCTGTCTGTCTCTATCTCTTCCTCTCTCTGTCTCTCTTTCTGTCTCTCTCTATCTGCCTCTCTATGTCTGTGTCTCTCTCTCTCCCTCCCACCCTCCCAGTGTGTGTGTGTGCGTGAGTGCGTTTGTGCGTGTATGTATGTGTGTGTGTTTCTCCACTTTACTACGTCCTCATTAGAGTCATCACCATTGCCCTTTTACTATTGTGTGTCTGTATCCCTTTATTGTGCTTTTCTTCTTTTTTATGTCCTTCTTTTCTTGTTCTGTGCTTTACCTTTTTATTTTTACAGGTTTCGGGTTTTGTTTTTAAAACTTCCATGTGACTTCTTGTTTGACTGATGTTTTCTGAGTCGTCCTTGAAGCAGCACATCTGGGAGGTCAGCAAGTTCTCATCAGCTGTTGGAGTGTCACTCCAAGTTCTCTGTCAGCTGCTGTTTCTTCTCTGTACATGGGCTGACGTATTGGGGGAACAGGGTGTGCAGCTCTGGTATTTACAGGAATGCAGGTTTTTGGCCTCTGAGAAAAAACCCCGATGGTTGGTATCAAGTGCAGCAGTGTAGAGAAGTGAAAAAAGGTTTCATTACTGTCATTTTGGGTTGTAGTTTTATCTAATTTTAGCTCTGTGTGTGTGTGTGTGTGTGTGTGTGTGTGTGTGTGTGTGTGTGTGTGTGTGTGTGTGTGTGTGTGTGTGTTTCTCCTCTTTACTATATTTTCATTGGTGCCATCATCATCACCCTTCAATTCCTTTATCTCCATATTTCATTTTTACTTCCCCCCTTTTCGTGTTTGGTTTTTCATTGTTTTAACTTTTTGCAGTTTGAAAAAAATCTACTTTTTCTTCAGTTAGACTTAATGATATACATCTTTTCTCAATGGTTCTAGGAGGCATCTAAGATGTCAGCACAACCTGCTCAAGTTTCAGCATCTGATTTCCATTTTCTTTTACATGTTCACTCTTCTCCGTAAACTGGATAACTTATTTCCCCATTCTCTACCTTCCTCCTCCTCCTCCTCCTCCCTCTTTTCCTCTCCCTCTCCTCCCTCTCTCCCTCTCCTCCCTCTCTCCCCCTCTTTCTCTCCCCCACTTGTTCTTTCTTCCCTTTCTCTCCTCCGTCTCCTGTCTGTGTCTGGGGTGTGGGCACAGCAGGGTCAGCAGCACTGACCTTTAAAGGAATGCAGTTTTTGGCCTCAGAGAAAAACTCGATAGTTGGTGTCAATTACAGCATTGGGAGAAGTTAAAAAAAAGGTTTCATTAGTGTGTTTGGGGTTGCAGCTCTGTCTGTCTCTGTCTGTCTGTCCGTCTGTCTCTCCCTCTCTGTTTCTCTGTTCTCTCTCTCTCTCTCTCTCTCTCTCTCTCTCTCTCTCTCTCTCTCTCTCTCTCTCTTTCCTCTCTGTCTCTATCCCTCTCTCTCCCTGTCTCTCTCTGTCTCTCTGTGTCTCTGTCTGTCTGTATGTTTCTCTATCTCTGTCTCTGTCTCTGCCTCTCTCTCTCTCCCTCGCAGTGTGGTATTGTTGTTGACTTCAATTTTACGCGCGTGTGTGTGTGTGTGTGTGTGTGTGTGTGTGTGTGCGTGTATGTATGTGTGTGTGTTTCTCGCTTTTAGTATGTCATCATTAGTGTCATCATCATTGCCCTTCTATTATTATGTGTTTCTAGCCCTTTATTATGCTTTTTCTTCTTTTTTTATGTCCTTCTTTTCTTGTTCTGTGTTTACCGTTTTACTTTTACAGGTTTCGTTTTTTATTTAAAACTTCCATTGTGACTTCTTGTTTGACTCCTTGAGGTAGCACATCTGGGAGGTCAGCAAGTTTTCATCAGATGTTCGAGTTTCATTCCATGTTCTCTGTCAGCTGCTGTTTCTTCTCTGTACGTCGGCTGACGTATTGGGGAACCAGGGTGTGCAGCACTGGCATTTCCAGGAATGCAGGCTTTTGGCCTCTGAGAAAGAAAGAAAATCGATGGTTGGTATCAAGTGCAGCAGTGTAGAGAAGTAAAAAAAAAGGTTTCATTACTGTCATTTTGGGTTGTAGTTTTCTAATTTTAGTTCTGCGTGTGTGTGTTGTATGTGTGTTGTGTGTGTGTGTGTGTGTGTGTGTGTGTGTGTGTTTCTCCTCTTTACTATATTTTCATTGGTGTCATCATCATCACCCTTCAATTCCTTTATCTCCATATTTCAATTTTACTTCCCCCCTTTTCGTGTTTGGTTTTTCATTGTTTTAAGTTTTTGCAGTTTAAAAAAAAATCTACTTTTTCTTCAGTTAGACTTAATGATATACATCTTTTTTCAATGGTTCTAGGAGGCATCTAAGATGTCAGCACAACCTGCTCAAGTTTCAGCATCTGATTTCCATTTTCTTTTACCTGTTCACTCTTCTCTGTAAACTGGATAACTTATTTCCCATTCTCTACCTTCCTCCTCCTCCTCCCTCTTTTCCTCCCCCTCTCCTCCCTCTCTCCCTCTCCCTCTCCTCCCCCTCTCTCTCTCCCCCACTTGTTCATTCTTCCCTTTCTCTCTTCCGTCTCCTGTCTTTGTCTGGGGTGTGGGCACAGCAGGGTCAGCAGCACTGACCTTTAAAGGAATGCAGTTTTTGGCCTCAGAGAAAAACTCGATAGCTGGTGTCAATTACAGCATTGGGGAGAAGTTAAAAAAGGCTTCATTAGTGTGTTTGGGGTTGTAGCTCTGTCTGTCTGTCTCTGTCTGTCTGTCCGTCTGTCTCTCTCTCTCTGTTTCTCTGTTTTCTCTCTCTCTCTCTCTCTCTCTCTCTCTCTCTCTCTCTCTCTCTCTCTCTCTCTCTCTCTCTCTCTCTTCCCCTCTGTCTCTATCCCTCTCTCTCCCTGTCTCTCTCTGTCTCTGTCTGTCTGTATGTCTTTCTGTCTCTGCCTCTCTCTCTCTCTCCCTCGCAGTGTGGTATTGTTGTTGACTTCAATTTTACGTGTGTGTGTGTGTGTGTGTGTGTGTGTGTGTGTGTGTGTGTGCATGTGTGCGTGTATGTATGTATGTGTGTTTCTCCCTTTACTACGTCCTCATTAGTGTCATCATCATTGCCCTTCTATTATTATGTGTTTCTAGCCCTTTATTATGCTTTTTCTTCTTTTTTATGTCCTTCTTTTCTTGTTCTTTGTTTACCATTTTATTTTTACAGGTTTCGTTTGTTTCTTTTTAAACTTCCATTGTGACTTCTTGTTTGACTGATGTTTTCTGAGTCGTCCTTGAAGCAGCACATCTGGGAGGTCAGCAAGTTCTCATCAGCTGTTGGAGTGTCATTCCACGTTCTCTGTCAGCTGCTGTTTCTTCTCTGTACATGGGCTGACGTATTGGGGGAACAGGGTGTGCAGCACTGGCATTTACAGGAATGCAGGTTTTGGCTTCTGAGAAAGAAAGAAAATCCATGGTTGGTATCAAGTGCAGCAGTGTAGAGAGGTTAAAAAAAAAGGTTTGATTACTGTCGTTTTGGGTTGTAGTTTTCTAATTTTAGCTTTGTGTGTGTTGTGTGTGTGTGTGTGTGTGTGTGTGTGTGTGTGTGTGTGTGTGTGTGTGTGTGTGTGTGTGTGTGTGTTTCTCCTCTTTACTATATTTTCGTTGGTGTCATCATCATCATCCTTCAATTCCTTTATCTCCATATTTCATTTTTACTTCCCCCCTTTTCGTGTTTGGTTTTTCATTGTTTCAACTTTTTGCAGTTTAAAAAAAATCTACTTTTTCTTCAGTTGGACTTAATGATATCTATCTTTTTCAATGGTTCTAGAAGGAGGCATCTAAGATGTCTGCACAACCTTCTCAGGTTTCTGCATGTGATTTCCATTTTCTTTTACCTGTTCACTCTTCTCTGTAAATTGGATAACTTATTTCCCCATTCTCTCCCTTCCTCCTCCTCCTCCTTCTCTCCCTCTTCTCCTTCCCTCTCCCCCCCCTCCCCCCACTTGTTGTTTCCCTTTCTCTCCTCCCTCTCCTGTCTGTGTCTGGGGTGTGGGCACAGCAGGGTCAGCAGCACTGACCTTTAAAGGAATGCAGTTTTTGGCCTCAGAGAAAACTCGATAGTTGGTGTCAATTACAGCATTGGGGAGAAGTTTCATTAGTGTGTTTGGGGTTGCAGCTCTATCTGTCT
The DNA here is from genome assembly GCA_028751875.1 of Rapana venosa. Classification (NCBI taxonomy): domain Eukaryota; kingdom Metazoa; phylum Mollusca; class Gastropoda; order Neogastropoda; family Muricidae; genus Rapana; species Rapana venosa. The sequence continues at coordinate 87,899,331 of CM054136.1, read as the reverse complement.
GTCTTTGTCTCTGTCTCTGCCTGTCTCTGTCTGCCTCTCTGTCTGTCTCTGTCTATCTATTTCTCTCTCTCTCTCTGTCTCTGTCCGTCTCTCTGTCTCTCTCTGTCTCTCTCTCCCCCTCCCAGTGTGTGTGCGTAGGTGCGTGTGTGTCTGTAAGGTGTGTGTGTGTGTGTTAGTGTGTGTGCGTGAGTGTGTGTGTTTCTCCCCTTTATTATGTCCTCGTTAGTCTCATCATCATAGCCCTTCAATTATTGTGTGTCTGTATGCCTTTAATATGCTTTTTCTTCTTTTTTATGTCCTTTTCTGGTTTTGTGTTTGCCTTTTTATTTTTGCAGGTTTCGTTTGTTTTTGAAAAAAACTTCCATTGTGACTTCTTCTTTGACTTATGTTTTCTGAGTTGTCCTTGAAGCAGCACATCTGGGAGGTCAGCAAGTTCTCATCAGATGTTGGAGTGTCATTCCATGTTCTCTGTCAGCTGCTGTTTCTTCTCTGTACGTCGGCTGACGTATTGGGGGAACAGGGTGTGCAGCACTGGCATTGTTTACAGGAATGCAGGTTTTGGCTTCTGAGAAAGAAAGAAAATCCATGGTTGGTATCAAGTGCAGCAGTGTAGAGAGGTTAAAAAAAAAGGTTTGATTACTGTCGTTTTGGGTTGTAGTTTTCTAATTTTAGCTTTGTGTGTGTTGTGTGTGTGTGTGTGTGTGTGTGTGTGTGTGGTGACGTGTGTGTGTGTGTGATTATGTGTGTGTGTGTTTCTGTGTGTGTATGACGTGTGTGTGAGTTTGTGTGTGTGTGGGTGTGGGTGGGTGTGTGTGTTTGTGTGTGATTATGCGTGTGACATGTGTGTTTCTCTCTGTGTGAATGAGATGTGTGAGTTTGTGCGTGCATGTGTGTGTGTGTGCGTGTGTGTGTGCGCGTGTGTGTGTGAATTTGTTAGTGTGTATATATGTGTGTGAGTTTGTGTATGTATGTGTGTGTGGGTTTGTGTGTTTATGACGTATGTGTGTGCGCGTTTGTGTGTGTGTGTGTGTGTGTGTGTGTGTGTGTGTGTGTTTCGACCCTTTACTATCTCCATATGAGTGTCATCATCATTGCCTTTCAGTGACTTGGTCTCTGTTTTCCATCGTTGCTTTTTTGTGTGTCCTCCCTTTTTCCCCTTTGTTGATTTTATGGACTTGATCTCTGCACTGCTGTTTTAGAAGCAGCCACATGGGATGTCATCAAGTTGTAATTAGATTTCAGCATCTTACTCTCTTTTCTCTTAACTGATCTTTCGTGTAAAGGGGGCACCAACAATGAGCTCATGAGAGGGACCGAGAACAGGGAAGAATGGAGAGCCATGATCGTCGATGTCTGCAGGACCAGAACGGACACTTGAAGAAGAAAGAAGAAGAAGATCTTTCGTCTCTGTAAATTGGCTGAATTATTTCCCCATCCTTGTTCTCCTCTCTCTCCCCCTCTCTCTCTATCCCCCTACTCTCTCCCTCTCCCTCTCTCTGTCCCTCCCTTCCTCCCTCCAAATCTCTCTCCCTCCTTCCCCCTCTCTCTTTCTCTGCCCCACTTGTTCTGTCTCTCCCCCTCTCTCTTCCCTCTCCTGTCTGTTCCTGGGGTGTGGGCACAGCAGGGTCAGCAGCACTGACCTTTAAAGGAATGCAGTTTTGGGCCTCAGAGAAAACTCGATAGTTGGTGTCAATTACAGCATTGGGAAGAAGTAAAGGAGTCTTCATTATGGCTCTGTCTGTCTCTGTCTGTCTGTCTGTCTGTCTGTGTCTGTCTGTCTGTCTGTCTCTCTCTCTCTGTCTCTCTCTCTCTCTCTCTCTCTCTCTCTCTCTCTCTCTCTCTCTCTCTCTCTTCTCTCTCTTTTCTCTCTCCCCCAGTGTGACAGAGAGGGGGACGGGATAGCCTAGTGGTTAGAACATTGCACTCGCAATCTGACGACCCGGGTTCGATTGCCGTTCAAAGGGATATTTTCCTCTGGAGTTAAAATCAGTGCTGACTCCACTCTCCCCAAAAGTCCTTCGGATGAGACTATAAATCGAGGCCCCGTGTGCAAACGCACGCAGAACATCTTGCGCACACGTTAAAATCCTGTTCCGCTTTTCGTAAGAGTAGGCCATTGTGTGCCGGTGGGAACAGATGACAATTTACAAAACCGCATACACACGGGGACTGGATGTGAAAAGCACATGAATGCTTATTCCATTATCCTCGAACATTTTGTAAAAAAATTAGTCAGCTGAGCACTTTGATTTGTTGCTTTACAAGATTCAGCACTATATAAATTCCATACATTATTATTATTATTATTATTATTATTATTATTATTATTATTATTATCATTATTATTATTATTATTATTATTATTATCATTACTACTACTACTACTATTATTATATTATTATTATTATTATTATTATTATTATTTAAAAGAATAAATAAAATAGATGAATTTATATCTCTCCCATTTCTTTCTTGTTGTCAATGTGTTTGTCTGTAAGTTTCTTTGCTTTCACCTTCACCTATTCCATAGTCCTGTAGACCGAGGGAGCGCCACTGAAGATTTTGCAACCAGCGTCCTCCACTCCCCGCGGTCCTCTGCTTTCCATATCAAATCGCTCCACTCAAGGCCAGTCCACTCTGATGTTGTCTTCCCATCGTTTTCTCTGTCTGCCTCTTCTTTGTCTCCCTTCTTGTACTGTTCCCTGTAGGACAAGTCTTGGCCAGTCCACATGTTCGTGTGACGTGCCCGTACCACTTTAGTTTGCGTTTTTACACTGAAGTCAGGAGCTCTTCATATGGTCCGATGGCGTTTTTGATTCTGTTTTTACTTCCTGTAGGTGTAAGAGTCATCAATATGCAGGAAGAGTAATATTATTTTTGAGAAGTTTGTTTTTGTCAAAAACAGAAATGACAGATCTTCAAATGCAACGTGCATTGTTACGGTGTATGTATTTTATTTTATTATTCTTTTATTTTTTTAATTTTATTCGGAAGATAATGGAATAAGTACTCCTGTGCTTTTTTTCATCCAGTCCCGGTGCGTATGCAGTTTTGTAAATGTTCTCATCCGTTCCCACGGCACACAATGGAAAAAAGTGGAACTGGTTTTAACGTGTGCGCAAGATGTTCTGTGTGTGTGTGTGTGTGTGTGTGTGTGTGTGTGTGTGTGTGTGTGTGTGTGTGTGTGTGTGCGTGCGTGCGTGCATGCATGACGTGTGCGTGCGTGTATGCATAGATGTGTGTGAGGGGGGTGTCTGTGTCTGCGTCTGTGTGCTCACGCGTATGCATTTTCTTCAATGTGTGTGTGTGAGGTATACACTACCATCCTAAAGGAAGAACGAAGGCTTAAAGTATCACAGCACTAAAGCTGATTATATACATAATACTTGATTTAAATGATATAATGAATTTCCACCTTGAATCTCTGAGAAACTTGCACACTTTAACAGCAAACCTAAAAAGAAAGAAAGAAAAACGCTTCTGAAAGAAAAGAGAAAACGGCTGTACTATCCCAAGCAATCAGACAGGCCCGTGCCCTTTGAACAGACTAGATGATAAGACCCAGACCACACCATTCCTTGTACCATTTGTACCAGATCATTGCTTGTACCATTTGTACCAGATCATTGCTTGTACCATTTGTACCAGATTATTCCTTGTACCATTTGAACCATATCATTCGTTGTATCAGACCATTCCTTGTACCATTGGAACCAGATTATTCCTTGTACCATTTAAACCAGATCATTCCTTGTACCAGATCATTCCTTGTACCATTTGAACCAGATCATTCCTTGTACCATTTGAACCAGATCATTCCTTGTACCATTTGAACCATATCATTCCTTGTACCAGATCATTCCTTGTACCAATTGAGCCAGTTCATTCCTTGTACTAGACCATTCCTTGTACCATTTGTACCAGATCATTCCTTGTACCAGATCATTCCTTGTACCAGACCATTCCTTGTACCAGACCATTCCTTGTACCAGACCATTCCTTGTACAACCAGACCATTCCTTGCACCAACCAGACCATTCCTTGTACCAGACGATTCCTTCCTTGTACCCCCTGGTCCCCTGGCCTGTCCTCACCCTCTGTGTCCTGTAAATGGCCTCCTCTCCACCCTGTCTATAGCTATTCTCTCCGGCTTTCTCAGCCCAGTCCAATGTCATTGACTTTGATCCCATCTTCCCTGAAAGGTCAGACTGGCGCTACTCGTCTGATTGGGGAGGGGTGGGAGGGGGGAGGTGAACACAATAGTGTCTCCACTGTTGCCGGCTTACAGGCCATTCCTTGTACCAGACCAGACCAGATTCCCGTTTCTGGTTTCTTCTTCTTCTCTTATTTGAAAAAGAAAGAGTAGTAGTACTTTCTATACCGGGTAGGAAAATGTCTTCAGTATTGCTACAAAGCGTGTGTCAATCAAACAATAGCATGATCATGCAGAAAAGCCTGATAATTCTATCTGACAAGTGAGATGTCGAATCAGCGAACAACGCTGCCTTTTTGTGATAGAGATAGAGCAGTGAGAATAATCGTTCAAATAGTCCAATCAAGAAAGACACGTCTCAAAAGCAACTAGTTACAGGGATCAGTACTGTGGTGTAGCAGTGTTCTTGTGGTTTACCTGTTAGCTTCATCAGATATCTAGCTGTGAGGTTGTGTGGGCTTGAATCCCACAAAGGTGATAATTTTGAGGGAGGGGGGGGGGGTAATCTGGCTGGCTTTTGCCTGGAGTGAGTATACACTCTATCGTCTCATATGAAAGACTAGTACCCAGACCATCACTGAAAGCCTAGACTGTGATGAAAAAAATGGGGCTTAAAGTGGAATCAAAGCCTCTTTTAAAAAAACAAAACTTTCCAGGCACGTGCTTTACCTCTAGATTGCCGATCCAGTCCCCCCCCCAACCCCCCCCTCCCCCACCCCCTGTTTTCCAATTAACATTTCTTTTAAAAAGATACTTAGTCGGTAAAACTGATTTAAAACATTTTTTTTATTGCTTTATATCGATGATAATGTCATCTCTTCCCACCGGCACACAATAGCCTACTCTTTCGAAAAGCGGAACAGGATTTAACTTGTGCTCAAGTTGTTCTGCGTGCGTTCGCACACGGAGCCTCGGTTTATAGTCTCATCCGAAGGACTTGTGGTTAGAGTGGAGTCGGCACTGATGTTAACTCCTGGGGAAAATATCCCCTTGAACGGGAATCGAACCCGGGTCGTCAGATTGCGAGCGCAATGTTCTAACCATTAGGCTATCCCGTCCCCATACAGACATTGAGAGCAATAAGAAGCAAACAGCTTATGGAGTGCTCATATGCTTTTTGATAATTTAAACTAGACTCAAATCTAAGGCTAAAAAGCATGATGGAATTTCGTACTCTGGGTAATCTTTGACAATAAAGCATTCTGTCAAAGAGCAAGAAGTGGATGAAGCCTAAGCTTTTAGAACGAACCAAACAACACAGACTCTGATTCTGTTCACTGTGCTGCAGCAGATATAGTGAACA
>CM054136.1:87883815-87888815 GCA_028751875.1 Rapana venosa | reverse complement strand
TGTGTGGAAATAGTGTGTGTGTGTGTGTGTGTGTGTGTGTGTGTGTGTGTGTGTGTGTGTGTGTGTGTGTGTGTGTGTGTGTGTGTGTGCGTGTGTGAATGTATAATCTGTTAATCTTATTTGTGAACGATTGCATAGGCGCGAGTGACTTGAAAGCACAAGCCCTTTGATTTCTTTGCTTTACAAGATTCAGCGCTATACAAAGTCCATCTATTATTATCAATATTACGAAATGAGCATAACCCTTTAAAGAAATTTTAAACCTTCAGAAGAAAAACGCTCTACTTCATCCCACCTTACCCCCTCCCCAAACCTTCTTTCATACAGTATTAAATAAAAAAAACCAAACCCAAAACTTCTTTCATACTGTATTAAACAAAACAATTCGTGTTTTGATATAGTCTTCCCCCGAAAAAGAACATCTCATGACCATTTTTGAAAATTCAAAACTGGTGTAACTAATATATCAGCCCTAGTCAGGGCCCCTGGTCACGATTTCCATGCCTCCACAAACCTATGGCATACAGGGCTCTCTCTCTCTCTCTCTCTCTCTCTCTCTCTCTCTCTCTCTCTCTCTCTCTCTCTCTCCTCTCTCTCTCTCTCTCTCTCTCTCTCTCTGTTTGGGAGGAGGATGGCGATGATGATGGAAATGTTGGAGGTGATGTTGATGTAGATGCTGAAGGTGACGATGGTGGTGATGGTAACGATGGCGTGGTTGTTGAAGGTGATAGTGGTGGCGATAACTATGATGGAGATGTCAAAGATGAAGATGATGACAATGATGTATATATTGAAGATAACGATGAAAACGATGATGAAGATGATGATTATGACCATGATGCAGAGATTGAAGATGATAATCGTGACGAAAATGACTATACAGTTGTAGAAGATGGTGATAGCGTAGATGATGAAGATGATGATGTTGATAATGATGATGTAGAGGATGAAAGTAATGATGGTTATGTTGATATACTGGCTGCAGCTGCTGCTATAGGTAATGAAGATGCCGATGGTGATGGGTTATGTAAATGCTGAAGATGATGATGGGGATGATGATGACTAATGCTGTATGCCTGCAGAATTGAAAATGTGAAATGGATATAAACGTTTTTTGCTATGTCTTCCTCCCCCCTTCCCAAACATGTTTTGTATAGTGGCCCAAGGCCGAAGTACAACAAAACCTTTTCAGTGTTCAGTGTTCAGTGTTCTCTCTCTCTCTCTCTCTCTCTCTCTCTCTCTCTCTCTCTCTCTCTCTCTCTCTCTCTCTCTCTCTCTCTCTCCACCTCTCCGCGTTCCACTTTCAGTCTGATAAGATTCCATTCCGATTTGGCCCCAGCCGCCTAGAAGGCGACAATCATGTAGGTATTGACTGTGGGGGCTGGTGCTGGTGATAGCTAGCTGCCCATCCATTCAGTCCTCAAAGTAACTGTCGGGGGGAAAAGGAGCAAGTGTGGACTTTCTCTTCGTTGCATGCTCGTCTGCAGTGCTGTCTTTATACACCATCACCGACCGTGCAGGGATGGCTGAGTTTGTGACAAGAGAACATGGCAAAGAGTGTCTCTTTGTTTTAAAGTGGGGGGAGCTTCATGTCCGAACTGAACATAATTATGGGCACAACTGTGCATAAACAGTACACACGAACACACAAACACAAGAAGCACGCACTCACGTATGCACGCACCCACGCCCGCGCGCGCGCACATACACACACACGCGCACGCACGCATGCAAACACGCCCGCGCGCCGCATACACGCATGCGCGCATGCACACACGCACATGCATGCATGCAAGTACGCCCGCACGCACGCATGCACACACGGGTTTTAACGTGTGCGCAGAACATCTTGTGCGCACGTTAAAACCCGTTGCGCTTTTCGGAAGAGTACTTCATTGTGTGTCAGTGGGAACGGATGACAAAATTTACAAAACTGCACACACACAAATACATGATGTAAAAAAGTACATGAGTGCTCATTCCATTATCCACGAAATGAAATAATAAAGGAGGAAAAGGACACACACCACACACACACACACACACACACACACACACACACACACACACACACACGACGAGTTCAAGCTGAACAATTCTATTCGTTTTTGTAGAATAGAAAGATAAAGGTGTCCCATAACATATAAGGTCGTAGGGGAGTGAGGCGTCAGTGACCTCACTTCTCTAGGGCCAGCATATTGAGGGCGGCGCCCATCTCCTCTCCCTCGCTGCTTTACAAGAGGACAGGTACCCATTTACAGCTGGGTGAAGTGGGGGACTTTACTGAAGCCAAGGCGCGCAAACGGTCACCCATCCAACTGGTAACCACGCTCGACGCTGCTTAACTTGGCTGGGGGAAAGCGAGTGCTCCGACCACTGAGCTATCCCGTCCACACGCCATAAAGCCATTATGATCTCTTGCTATGAACAAAATACACACATACCATAAAGCCATTATGATCTCTTCCTATGAACAAAATACACACATACCATAAAGCCATTATGATCTCTTCCTATGAACAAAATACACACATACCATAAAGCCATTATGATCTCTTCCTATGAACAAAATACACACATACCATAAAGCCATTATGATCTCTTCCTATGAACAAAATACACACATACCATAAAGCCATTATGATCTCTTCCTATGAACAAAGTCGAACTAGCTATAGGATGGAAAGAAGAAAAAACCAAATTAGGTTTAGTGGGCAGAAACAACAAGAGCTACTTGCAAACACGATTCTGGGTTTCTTTTCTCCCTGCGGAGAAAGACCGGCGTCAGCGCTGTGTAAACAGGCAGGCAGGGCTGCTCTCCCTACGCAAGCCTTAGGAGGAGGAAGAATGAAGAATGAAGACTGAAGATGTCATCAATCTTCTTGTAGAAACACGAGAACAAGACAATCATAATTATTGCGATAGCAACATAATTATATTTTACTTCTTTATCTGTCTGTTTGTTTGAATGACAATCTGTCTCTCTGTCTCTGTCTCTCTCTCTCTGTCTCTGTCTGTCTGTCTCTCTCTCTCTCTCTCTCTCTCTCTCTCTCTCTCTCTCTCTCTCTCCTCTGTCTGTCTGTCTCTCTGTCAGTTTTCTTTCTGCCTTTTTTTGTTTCCATTTCTCTCGCTTTTTCTCTCGCTCTCTCGCTCTCACTCTCACAGTTGAGCTCTTCCTAAAAAGAAAAAAAGGAAAGGAATAAAGAAACCAAATAATAAAACAAGAAGAATGCAGCTTTTAACCTATTTTTTTGGGGGGGGGGCATTTTATTACAAATTGATCTAAATTCGATTGTACGATTGTACTATTTTGTCTTTTTGGAGCAAAATTTCTCGTTAATTTTCTTCTGTTTAAACTTTTTTGTTTGTCTGTCTGTCTGCCTGCCTGCCTGCCTGCCTGCCTGTCTGTCTGCCTGCCTGTCTGCCTGTCGGTCTCTCTCTCTCTCTCTCTCTCTCTCTCTCTCTCTCTCTCTCTCTCTCTCTCTCTCTCTCTCTCTCTCTCTCTCTCGGGACGGAATAGCCTGGTGATTAGAGTGATGTATTCGTGATCTGACCCGGGTTCGAATCTCATTCAAGAGGATTTTTCCTCTGGAGTTAACATCAGTGCCCACTCCACTCTCCCCAAAAGTCCTTCGGATGAGACTATAAACCGAGGACCCGTGTGCGAACGCACGCAGAACATCTTGCACACACGTTAAAACCCGTGCCGCTTTTCGGAAGACTAGGCCATTGTAAGCCGGTGGGAACAGATGACAAAATTGACAAAACTGCATATACACGGGGACTGGATGAAAAAACTTCACGAGTGCTTATTCCATTATGCTCGAAATAAAAGAATAAAATAAAAATAACAATAACACCCCCTCTCTCCCCCCCCCCTTCCCCCCGTCTCTCTCTCTCTCTCTCTCTCTCTCTCTCTCTCTCTCTCTCTCTCTCTCTCTCTCTCTCTTTCGACTTTTCTCACCTCTTTTTAGTTCAATAGCTATTTCTCTGCATTTCTTTTTGTGTTTTGCTACTTCATGGTTTTGCTCTGATTCTTTTTTCCTTCCGTTTATTCTTTCTGTTTTCCGTGTTTCTTCTTTCCCTTTTCCTTGGATAGAAACCTTATGACCTCCCTTGCATCCTTTCAACACGATCCCCAAACATAAGGCACACAGATTTACTACATGTTAGTTTCTCCTATTTAAATTTTGGGGGGCAACATATTATATTTTAAAGATAATAATAATGATAATAAATGGAATTTATATAGCGCTATATCTTGCCAAAACAAATCAAAGCGCATGCATTCAACCTAATCTTATACAGTCATGCAATCAATGATAAATAATCAATAGTTTAAACAAACAGATATTACGAGCATGGTGCGCTGCAGACAAAATCTATGAAATAAAATGTCAATAGTCAAATGCTTTTCAAAAGCACACACACACACACACACACACACAAGCCTATTTTCTTCCTCTTTTTATGTCATCTTTTGACAGCAGCTTTAAAAGACCACAGGAATATCAAATATTCTTATGAATGCGATTGACACTTCTCAACTCTGATAACTGTCTGGCTGTAAGGTCCCACAGCAGGTGAAGCTTCAATCACCACCAGGACCTCTGATGAAGGCTCATCCAGGAGCCGTAACTCCAGTCAGGTCAGGCCAAAGGCGTGGTTCTTACACAAACAATGCCTAAAAAAAGCTGTCATTGATAGATTCTATTTTCTAGGATTTTATTTATTAAAAATTAATCCTTGAAAATAATTGATAAGTTGTAAGTGGTTACGTGCACTTGTTTTTCTCCACCACTACAACTTCTGCAATAATCTTTCCTTTATTATCTTAATTTTTGTTTACCTTCCTTATGTACTCTCGCCATTGTTCTCCTTTTCTTTTGTTTCTATTTTACGATTTTTTCCCTCTCCATTCATTTTCTTTACCCTTTTTTTCATTACATATCTGCTGCACTTGTTTATGGCTGGGTTTTTTGTTTTGTTTTTGGGGGGGG
>CM054136.1:87871315-87881315 GCA_028751875.1 Rapana venosa | reverse complement strand
AATGGGTACCTGCCCTCTTTAGGGTCAGGGAAGGTAAAGCAGCGAGGTAGAGGAGGTGAGCGCCGCCCTTAATATGCTGGCCCCTAGAAAAGTGAGGTCTCTGACGCCTCGCTCCCCTACGACCTTATAGGTTATGGGACACCTTACTTTTTTTTACCTTTACAGCAATGAACTCCCCCCCCCCCCCCTTCCACATGAGGATGCCCAGGGCTGTTTCAGTACTTGTATGGCATCCCGACCTTCTGGAAATCCTGTGCCAGAAATTTGCTTTTTCTATTACTCTCTTTGTTCCTATATTTTACACATCTTTTGAGACTTGCTAATGCCTAATTTTTGCCTTCCCAGCCCAGTTTTCTACCTTTTTTCATGCACACTTTATAAACAAGTTATTTGATGCATTATGTGACATTATTTTATAAAGGTAAAGGTGTCCCATAGCCTATGTAGTCGTAGGGAAGCGAGGCATCAGAGACCTCACTTCTCTAGGGGCCAGCATATTGAGGGCGGCGCCCATCTCCTCTCCATCACTGTTTTACCTTCCCTGACTCTAAAGAGGGCAGGTACACATGAACAACTAGGTGAACTGGGGGAACTATACTGAAGCCAAGGTGCGCAAAGGGTCACCCATGCAAGTGGTAACCATGCTAAATGCTGCTTAACTTGGCTGGGGGAAAGCGAGTGCTCTGACCACTGAGCTATCTCGTCCCTTGTTTTGTACCTGTATTGCTTTGTTTTGGCTAGCAGGCAGAGAATTGTAGACACTGAGGCGTGCACAAGACTGTCATTCTGCAGTGCTATCTGCCGTAGTATGGCAACATTGTGTGTGTTGTTTATTCTTCTTCGTCGTCAAACGCTCATACAGCAACTGTTATTGTCTTTCATACGAGCGAAAATGCGTTGTGCTGCCGTTAAGCGCATGACAAGGCATACCTAGCGTATCTAGTTTCGGCGTGGGAGAGATGTGGGATTTTTCTATTACTTTAAAGTGTTCAGTGTCTTACTTTAGGCTTGTTGAGACCCGGGAAATAGCTGGTGTCCTCAGTGCCGCATGGTTGTATCAGCCTTGAGGAATAAAATGATCAAGATACTTCGTAATGTGATGTGATTTTGCTTCTTTCTTTTTCAGATTGGAAGTATTAGTTATTTGAAAAGATTACTTGGAGTGGATCTGGAACTGAAATTCGAATTTGAATGTTTTCAGAATGACAAAAGTAGAAAAAAAATAGACAGCCCTGATATGGCTTTCCTGATTTGTGGGACCTACACAGCATGAACTGAAAGCTATGGAGATTAGGTGGTGAAGTCTAATGGGGAACAATGACAATGTTGTCTTTTTCAAAAAGATAGAACAGTCTTGTGATCTACTAAAAAGACAGCTGTTGATCATGGTCATTTATATATGAACATTTTTTTCTTCCTGGGCTGGCGCTGTGAGGATCACCAATGGCAAAATTCTGCCTATGGGACCCTTTACCCACTATTAAGATACTATCTGACTTCCTGAATTGAACATATCATTGGACACCTGCAGTATGTTGATTTGACAAGTATTAGCACGGAGAGCTAAGTCTTGAAAAATGGGAAGAGCTTAACAAATAGGGGTTGAGCTTGGTCATTACCATTCATATAGCTCAGAACAATGGTCCCTACAGTTTTCAAGGCTAAGCTCTTATCAACACTGCAGGTTCATTAAACTGGCCCCAGATAAAGCTTTTGTGGGGGGCGGGGCTATAAACAACATGATAAAACTGCATTGTATGTTAAAATATAAAAAAGTGTATTCTGCTGGGAATGATCATTGTCACCTCGGGGATAAATGTAAGAAGCTGGGCTAAAAATTATTAGGAACTTTTACTACTAATGCTGTTAGACTTGCTGTCAAAAGATAGCATATGAAATGGTAGCTAGCATTATTTTTAACAAAGTATTTTTGAGTGATAAAAAGTTGGAAAAAAAGTAGCTTCGCTTGCGCCTTCTGGCTTAAGTACACATATGGTGCAGCTTAAGGTCGCCAGGTACATAGATTGCAGGTAAAGATGTTAAGGCTTAAGAAAGACGTGCTTTTTTATCTGTTCATCGATAGAACTGCAATTAACAGAGCACCAAAACAATTTCTAGAAGCAGTAGCAGAAAAGTAGGTATATTGGTGGTTTTTTTAGGAAATAAAAAAATGAACACCCTTTTTCTACATTTTCCTTTCTCTATTAAACCCATCAATCTTCTTATCGTGATCTGTTGCGAAACAGACCCAACCCACAAACCAGTTGAAGGCCAGCTTAACCAACATGTTCAATCTATTCAGGGCACGGATCCGTGTCTGTCTTCGCGTCTATGAAGCCAGGGTACACCACCCTCTCCCTGTGCCACCCTCAGACAAAGCAGATTGAATTCGGCTTTGGTCCAGACGCCTCCAGGGCCACATGAAGAACTGACTGTGTCGGCTGGTCCTGCAGATAGTTTTCCCCTTCAATCCTCAAAATAGCTGCTGGGAGAAAAGTGGATTGTTTGGCGGACTTTTCCTTCCTTTCTCTGTTGTCTGTCGAGTTCTGTGTCACTACAGGGTGGACGTACAGTGATTGCTTACTTTACCACGAGGGGTACATGTGGCAAATGGCACCGCTGAGGGCTGCTTACAAACTATGGGAGGCAACACGAGAAGTCGATAGAGAATGTACAGCTGCTTTTTTTGGGGGGGTCTTGTTTGTGTACTTGTTGTTTGATGTATGTATGTATGTATACACGAGCAAAAACTGAACAGATCATACAAACGTGGTATGCTACAAACCAAATGTGTGAAATAAAAATTACGATAGCCAAAGCCAGGTATGCAAAAGCACACACACACAAACACACACACACACACTCATACTCAATAATTTCACAGGCATATGCAAATCGGTAGCTTCAAGAACAACACACATAAAAAAACAACAGCAACAACAAAGAAATGTACATTAAAAGAAAAGAAAACATCAATTGAAAAAAACTCAGCAAAATCTATAATATAAAATTTAAATCATATGCAAATTAAATGTCAATGCTCATCAACAACAACCATTTGGAACAGAAACAAACTAAGCAAAGATGAGTATGCACACGCATCAAATTAATTACCATTAGTACAGGAACTATAAGGACTTACGCGGAAATCCCACGCACTGGGCCTCATCAGGCGCTCAACAAGAGTGCAAAGCATCCTGACAAGGTACAAGAACACATAAGCCATCGATAAACACATAATGCAAGTAGAGAGAAAGACAGACAGATAGATAGGTAGACTCTGTGTGTGTGTGTGTGTGTGTGTGTGTGTGTGTGTGTGTGTGTGTGCTTTTGAAAAAAAACCTGGTTTTGAATAGTATAGTTTTTATTTCATAGATTTTGTCTGCAGCGTACCATGTTTGTAATTTCCGTTTGTTTAAACTGGTAATTGTTTGTCATTGGTTGAATGTTTTGAATGCAAGCGGTTTGATTTGTCTTTACGAGATATAGCGCTATACAAGTTCCATTTATTATTATTATTATTATTATTATTATTAGACTGACATAGGCAGAGAGAGAGAGAGAGAGAGAGAGGAGAGGAGATGAGAGAGAGGAGAGAGAGAGAGAGAGAGAGAGACAGTCGACCACCCAATCACGAAAAACAAACACTAAAAATCAGCAGAAGAGGAAGGGCTAAGTGAGGGAAAAGCTTGGCGACCTGTGATGGATAGCCAGTGACACTGACACAGACACGGTCAGAGATGAAGAAGGCAAAGAAAAGAAAGAAGGAAAGTGAGAAAGAGAATAAGTAAGAAAGAAAAAAAAGGGGGAAATAAACAAAATGATGGAAAATAACATACAAAAAAGAAAGAACAAACGACAAGAAGAAACAATAGACAAACAAAACAAGAAAGAAAAAAATGATTGAAACTGAATCGACCAAGAAAAAAATTGCAGCAATAAAGAAAGAAAATGGAGGTGTAGGGGTAGAACAACGAGAGAGAAAAATCAGGGCTAAAGATATAAAACAAAAAAAGTAAACACGAAAGAAAAAACGAGAGTGTTATTGACACTGACATTCTTGCTCATAACCAGAGCCATACCTCTAAAGCTCTTCTGTTACTTCAAATGATAAAGAGCAACACTGGATGGTCTTGTATGGAACACTCTGTGCGTCAAACAACGTGCATTTCCCTCCTAGGGATGCAGGCGGCATGTCAGTATAGATAACATTTCCCACTTTCTATGTGCTAAGAATTCCCTCTTTTCTATCCCTCTCTTTATTTCTGCTGTGTTCCCTCTCTTCCTGTCACCTCCTTCTTGTCTAATTTTGCTTTCTTGGTCCATTTTGTTTCCCCAGAAAGACTTGAAAGATAATAAATCTCTCCCTCGAAAAAAGTCGGATGGGCTGAGCCTGACTTGACAGGAGCTTAACGGCAGCGCAACGCTTTTTCTCCCGTATGTCAGACAACAATAGATGCTGTCTGATCATTCGGCAAAGAAGAAGAAGAAGAAGAAGAATGTGCGGGTATATGGATCACAGACTGGAGCAGTGTTGACATAGCTGGGCTGCTGCAAAAGGCTGACTACCTAACACTGACGCCGGTTTGATGAAAGCATAGCTGCTCCACTGTCGGCCATACGACTGTAATTTGCGTTTTTATTCTATTTTGTATTTTATTCTTTTATTTCGAGGATAATGGAATAAGCACTCATGTGCCCTTTAAAAAAATCCAGTCCCCGTCTGTATGCAATTTTGTTAATTTTGTCATCCGTTCCCACTGGCACACAATGGCCTACTCTTCCGAAAAGCGGAACGGGTTTTAACGTGTGCGCAAGATGTCCTGCGTGCGTTCGTACACGGGACCTGGGCTTATAGGCTCATTCGAAAGACTTTTTTGGGAAAGTGGAGTCGGCACTGATGTTAACACGAGGGGAAAAATTCCTCTTGAACGAGATTCGAACCCGGGTCAGCAGACCACGAATACATCACAGTAACCACCAGGCTACCCCGTGGAGGTGTCAGGACCGTACATCGTAGTAGATGAACTTTTTTCGTCGGCTCAATTGTACTTTTTATGTTAATTTAAGGTCATAGCTTTCTTCCGATGAATTATCTTTTCAAATAATAATTTCGCTAAGTTAGAGTAACAAGAGAGGTAATCTTATTAAACGTGCAAATGATGCTCATTTATCTCTATGTTCCCTTACTCATCTTCGAAGCAAGGCTCTGGTCCTGCTTGAAATTCCTCTACAGTCTAAACATGTTTATTTTTATTTTGAAATGAATGGGTCGCATAGCACCGCCCATATAACCGTGTGTGTGTGTGTGTGTGTGCGTGTGCGTGCGTGTGTGCGTGCGTGCAAATTTGGACTTGTTGGAACTATAATTGTTACTGGTTGTATGACTGTGAAAGAATTGAGTTGAGTGCGAGCGCTTTGATTTCTCTCTGCAAGATATAGCGCTATATAAATTCCATTTATTATTATTATCATTATTATTATTAGTAGTAGTAGTATTAACCTGGTTCGTGTATGCTGAATAAGTCATTGTATCTCGTTATTTTAAGTCAGGGGGTTGTAAGGTGACAATGCAGTATTAGGGAGCGGCCAGCACTGAAATCACATCACCATTAGGCGGACAAATTGCGGTCAGATTATTTTATTGAACGCAATTTCGTCGGATTACGGTCATTAGCTTGGTCATCCACAGTCCTACAACCGTGACTGATTTTCATCAAACTGACCATAAAGGAACCCGTTAGCCAATGGGGTCCTGGTGTCTCCGCGAGGGTAATGTTGGGCAAGGAAGAGATTGATTGATTGGTTTGAATCAGGAGATACCTTATCTTTAATGGATTGTTAATTTCAATATCTTTTTAAAATGTCTTATCTCTCCAGGGCACAGGATAGCTCAGTGGTCAGAGCACTCGCTTTCCCCCGGCCAAGTTAAACAGCATCGAGCGTGGTTACCTCTTGGATGGGTGACCGTTTGTACGCCTTGACTTCAGTACAGTTCCCCCAGTTCCCCCAGCTGTAAATGGGTATCTGCCTCTTTAGGGTCAGGGAAGGTAAAGCAGCGAGGGAGAGGAGATGGGCGCCGCCCTCAATATGCTGTCTCCTAGATAAGTTGAGGTCTCTGACGCCTCGCTCACCTACGACCTTATAGGTTATGGGACTCCTTTACCTTTACCTTTTATCTCTCTAACCCACTATCCTGATGAGTGTCATTGCCCTCGCCCCCTTGGTAAAGTGAAAGGTGGCTAGGCTGCTTTAGTCTGTCAGGGTCTGGTGGGTACAGTGCCGTGAAGTTCACGCCCCCTGTGTGTCCTTAAGTAAATTGTCCATACTGAAATTGGATTAATCAGGGAGAAAGGCACAGAGAACACTGGCAGGAAGAGAGAGAGAGAGAGAGAGAGAGAGAGAGAGAGAGAGAGAGGGAGGGAGGGAGGGAGGGATGGGGTAGGGGAGGGATGTTTTGGTAGATGGAGGTATATCTGTGATGTGAGTATGTAACTAGATATATAGTGCATGTGTTTGCAAATGCCCTTTATAAGCGGGAACATTTTAAATAATGTGTGTGTGTGTGTGTGTGTGTGTGTGTGTGTGTGTGTGTGTGTGTGTGTGTGTGTGTGTGTGTGTGTGTGACAAACAGGCAGACAGACAGACAGAGACAGAAATATTTCTTCATCTTCACCAAAACATACAGCTGGTGAACTTTCTGCAGTCAGCTAAACTCAAAACTCCACACACTGCAGCATGACACTCCCCCAACTACAGACTACTACAATATGTCGCGTTGACAATCACCCTACACACAGCATAAAAAAACACCCTTGGCGAAGCCTCGACATTACCACCAAATGAAAAATAATACAACAAAGCAATTTCGGCAATCCATTCTATTCAAACGACTCTGCAGCAACAGCCACACAATCATCTCCAGCAGGAAAATGGCCGCTTTCTCTCCACAAAGAAGCCCCTAGCTTCTTGCCCTGGTTGGAGTACAGTATACTGCCAAAGACCGGGTCCAGATTCCTGTGCACGGCAAGTAGGTAAGCAGCCAGTAGTAGGTAATTAATTCCCCAAAGATGGCTACACTAGTCCAAGATGGAAGCTGGGACCAGTGTCGTGTCCGAAGTCGATCTCTTGTCGCTATCTGGTACCAGACGCTCAGCTGCGCTGGACCGGTCCATAAGCAGCCACACATTTGAAAAAAAACCCCAATTGTTGCAAACTTTGTTTTGTGATTGCACTTACGTCCCCAGCGGAGACTTTTCCAGACTGCTTAGTACGTTGTCTTATATCGACATGTATCTATCTTGTCACGACCCGAAATAACGGTAACTAATATCAAACAGATAAGAACTGAGACAAATTAGTGAGCATGAAGAGAGTATTCCTGAACATTTACCGGGGAAATCCCCTTGAGTTTGACTCGATTCACACTCTCACAGACCTAATAGAAAGTATCAGATTTTTGTGCTGCTTCATCTTCTGTGACGCCCCAGTCCTGCTGTTCCCACGCCGCTCATCCCAATCTCCCCGCCACAGCCATACCCAGATTCGTCATGTCTCATCCCCAGGGTCGGAAGTCCACAGGGAGTCTATCAATATCAGGCCGCCGTGGAGCCACCAGCCAGTGGGGCCGTGCACTAATGCTGCTGCGTCACTTTGGTGGTGTTCAGTGGTGCCTGTTCTGAGCTATCATACGCAGCCCCTACTAACGACAGTATTAGCTCAGTAGTGGAGCCAGACTAGTGAGTTGCTCACCCAAGGTACCACAGTGTCCCTCCAACGACCGCCCCCCCCCCCCCCTGAACCTTCAACTCCAAGGGCTTTGACACAAACTCACCACAGACACAAAAGTGTATTATGGGGAAACCGAATCTGAAGTCACCATGAGGCTAGAGCAACTGGGACCACAGAATCAGAAGCAATATTTTTTATTGCAGGATGACGTAATGCTGCTGCTGTGGAAGTGCATATGCTTTGAGACTACTTGACAGGGTTGTACTCTACGCTTACTATCACAATATATCCCGGCATCAACCGGGCCTGAGAGATACAGACACCTGCAGTGTTGGTCAGGTAATTTGAGCAACACTCTCAAACTCGCATCAGTAAAGTGGATGAAGCTCGACTGTGTGGTCCCAGTCTTCCCACTGATCACAGCACACTCACTCTGGGTAGGAGCCGGCCGGAGTCCGAAAAAATCCCTATGACTCTTATGGGAAACGAACCCGAGACCTTTCAGTCCGAAATCCAAGGCGCTAACCACTGAGCCATGGCGGCTGGTGAAATCGTCAGATTGGTTTCTCGTTCCACGCCTACAGCTGTGAGGCTGACCAATGGTGAGGTGTTTGTGTATATGACCACCGGGTTTAGCCACCATTGAAGCAGTGGCATCCACACCACGGGGGCTTGTGAGATAGACATTGATTGTCCTGCTATTTTTTGAAGATCGAGAGCTACACATTTTTAACTGAACACACACACACACACACACAAACACTCTCTCTCTCTCTCTCTCTCTCTCTCTCTCTCTCTCTCTCTCTCTCTCTCTCTCTCTCTCTCCTCTCTCTCTCTCTCTTCTCTCTCTCTCTCTCTCTCTCTCTCTCCTTTCCTCTCCTCTCCTCTCCTCTCATTTCCTCTCCTCTCCTCATGCCCTTTGTCTTGTCTAATTCAATAGATTTTATCGTGGATGTTGTTTTTATTGCAGTTAGAGATGAGATTATTAGTACTATTATAAGCGATACTGTTTTAGTTTGTTATTGTTTTAGTTTTGCTAATCCAGTTGATTATGGGCTTTTGAATTCTGTATCATATAGGGGTTCTACTTGTTTGAATAATTGTTTGTTTTTTTTAAAATTATTATTTCTCTATTGATTGAAGGTGTATTTCCCCTTCCCCCTTGATACTCCTCCCCCACCCCCATCCTTTCCAATGCTTTTCTGTTATCATCGTTATGTTATTGTCTCATGGTGATGGGGATCATTTGTTATATTGTTGTCTCATGGTGATGGGTGATTGTTGTTATAATTGTATCGCTATTATAATAATCATTATTGTAATCTTATTTGACTTCGCTTGCTTGGATAGTTATTGTGTGTATATGTCATTTAAAAAAAAAAGAAAAAAAAAAGAAAAAAAAAGCGCTATTTGAAAAGTATGAGCGCATAAAAAGCACACGTTTGCTGGGTGGAGGAGGAGAGGAGGGAGGTCATTGAAGGTAATATTTCAGTAATGACGAATGCCTAGTATTTTCTAACGTTTTATTCCTGTATCTTTTTTATTATCTAAAGTATAAACGTGAAAAAATGGATGAAACAGTAAGTGAAATAATTTGTGTGTCCTGACGTTCTATGATTTTCTTTTTTTAATTCTTAAAACATTTTTTATTTAAATGTGTGTGTGGACGTGAGCGCGCACGCGATCAGGTGTGCATGAGTATGTGTGTGCGTGTATATGTATATGTGGTAATTTGTATTTTCAATGTATTTCCTTATCGATTTTTTCCTTTTTTTTTTTTTTTTTTTTACTGGTTTAATTTAATGGTAAACGATGCAATAATGTAGTGTCTTAGTATAATCATTACGAAATTTGTTCTTAGATAGATGGCTTGATGAAAAAAAGCAAATGCATTGCTTATTCAATGTACCATCTGGAAATAAAATTTTGACTTTGACTTTGACTTTGACTTTGACACGCACACACACACGCACGTACACACACACTCTCTCGCACACAGACACACACACGCACGCGCGTGCGCACCAACACACACTTTTCGGAAGAGTAGGCCGTTGTTTGCCGGTGGGAACGGATGACAAAATGTACAAAACTGCATACACACGGGGACTAGATGAAAACCCCCCACATGTGTGCTTATTCTTTTATCCTCGAAATAAAAGATTAAAAAAAATAAG
This sequence comes from Rapana venosa, assembly GCA_028751875.1. Classification (NCBI taxonomy): domain Eukaryota; kingdom Metazoa; phylum Mollusca; class Gastropoda; order Neogastropoda; family Muricidae; genus Rapana; species Rapana venosa. The sequence goes on along the minus strand of CM054136.1, from coordinate 87,871,407 downwards.
CATACACACATGCACGCACGCACACACACACACACGCACACTCAAACACACACACACACACACGCACACACACACACGCGCGCGCACACACA
>CM054136.1:87863815-87866315 GCA_028751875.1 Rapana venosa | reverse complement strand
CCTGATACTCCTCCCCCACCCCCAATCCTTTCCAATGCTTTTCTGTTATCATTGTTATGTTGTTGTCTCATGGTGATGGGGATTATTTGTTATATTGTTGTCTCATGGTGATGGATGATTGTTGCTATTATTGTATCTCTATTATAATAATCATTATTATTGTCTTATTTGACTTATCTTGCTTCTTTGATAGTTATTGTGTGAATATATATATTATTTTTAAAAAGCGCTATTTGAAGAGTATGAGCGCATAAAAAGCACACGTTTGCTGGGTGGAGGAGGAGAGGAGGGAGGTCATTGAAGGCAATATTGTCAGTAATGACGCAACGAATGTCTAGTATTTTCTAACGTTTTGTTCCTGTACCTTTTTTATTATCTAAAGTATAGATGTGAAAGAATGGATGAAACAGTAGCTGAAGTAATTTGTTTGTCCTAACGTTTTATGATTTTCTTTTTTTAATTCTTAAAACATTCTTTTTTTAAATGTGTGTTTGGACGTGAGCGCGCATGCGCGCAGGTGTGTATGAGTATGTGTGTGCGTGTATATGTATATGTGGTAATTTGTATTTTCAATGTATTACGTTATCGATTATTTTTTGTTTTACTGGTTTAATTCAATGATAAAGGATGCAATAATGTAGTATTTCAGTATAATCATTAAGAAATTTGTTCTTAGATAGATGGCTTGATGAAAAAAAGCAAATGCATTGCTTATTCAATGTACCATCTGGAAATAAAATTTCGACTTGACTTGACTTGACTTGACTTGACTTGACACAACACACACACACACACACACACACACACACACACACACACACACACACACACACACACACACACACACACACACACACACACACACACACACACACACACACACACACACACGCGCGCGCGCGCGCGCGCGCAAAAACAGATGTATGTTTATGGCTTTGTATTATCGTTGGCAATTTTGTTGTGTTTTTGTCACTTTTGAGGTGGGGTTGTTGTTGTTTATTTATTTTTTTTTTGTGGGGGGGGGGGGGGGGGGGGGGGTATTTTGTTTTGGGCTTTGTTTTTCGTTTCTTTTTTCCCTTTCTCCATTTGGTTTACTTTGAGATTGACTCTTCTAAGGATTTTTCCAGGAACTTCTCAAGGCTTGTATTCTTGTTTGGAAAAAAATGAGAGATAGCACACTACCGTGAAGGTTATCGATTAGACACTTTTCTAAGATATCTTGCAGGTGTATCGCATGTTTGTATTTAAATATTATATATACAATATTATATATATTACATGTTTATTGTTGTTATGCATGGCTCGTGACCCACCGGAATTTCTCTCTCTCTGAGATAATAAAGTTTTTGATTTTGAATTTGAATTTGAATTTGAAATGATATATTATATATATATATATATATATATATATATATATTCCAAATTTGATTTGTTTTATTTCATTGTTTTATTTAGTTTATTCAATGTTTTTAGAACATATTTATTTTTTAGTGTTTGTGTATTGACTTGCCTGCATATTAACAATTTTTGTGTTACTTTACCTTGCATTGGTTTTGTTTTGCGATTTTTCCCCATTCTGTTCTGGTTGTGGTAATTTTTTAGTATTTATAATATTACTGATTTTAAAAAAAGTAAAAAAAATGGGCTAAACATCATTTTATCAGACATTTCTATTATTTCTTGTTATTAGCTTAGAGATGCAGTAGAGATGCTGCTATATCCACACCTGGTGCACCTTTGGTCCAGAGGCAGCACACCTGTCTATAACACGAGAAGTTTGGGTTCAATCCCCATCTGAGCTCAAACTTTTCCTCCTTCCACTAAAACCTAAGTCTGGGTACTAGTCTTTCGGATGAGACAAAAAATTGAGGTCCCGATTGCAACATGCACTTATTGCATTCAAAAGAACCCACATCAACACAAAAGAGTTGTTCTTGGACGAATTTTGACGAAAAAAGGCATTTTCATAGGGAAACAAATACACATGCAGAGAGGAACACAACAAAACACAATAACGGGTGGCACTGCTCATGTGGTGACGCACTACTCCCCAGGGAGGAAAAAAGGTAAAGGTGTCCCATGACCTCTGTGGTCGTAGGGGAGCGAGGCATCAGAGACCTCAGCTTCTCTAGGGGCCGGCATATTGAGGGCGGCGCCCATCTCCTCTCCCTCGCTGCTTTACCTTCCCCGACCCTAAAGAGGGCAGGTACCCATTTACAGCTGGGAGAAACTGGGGGGACTGTACTGAAGCCGAGGCGCGCAAACGGTCACCCATCCAAGTGGTAACCACGCTCGACGCTGCTTAACCTTGGCTGGGGGATAGCGAGTGCTCTGACCACTGAGCTATCCCGTCCCCAGAGAGATCAGCCCGGATTTCACGCAGAGAAATCTGCCGTGACTTGAAGCGCTATTCAATCCAATTTACTTCAATTCCAGTTAACTCCTGTAATCCGGGAACTGTAGAGACACTCCCCTGTGGGGGGATTAGACCAGTGTTTGG
>CM054136.1:87851315-87861315 GCA_028751875.1 Rapana venosa | reverse complement strand
AGAGAGCAAGAGAGAAAGAAAAACAGAGAGAGAGAGCAAGAGACAGACAGAGAGAAACACACACACACAGAGACACAGAGAGAGAGAGATAGAGAGAGAGAGAGAGAGAGAGAGAGAGAGAGAGAGAGAGAGAGAGAAACTGATGGACAATGATAGACAATTACATAGAGAGAGGGAGTGACAGAGACACAGAGAGCAGGAGAGATAGAAAAAACAGAGAGAGAGAGAGAGAGGAGAGAGAGAGAAGAGAGAGAGGAGAGAGAGAGAGAGAGAGAGAGCGCGCAAGAGACAGACAGAGAGAGAGAGAGAGAGAACAAGAGACAGAGAGACAGAGAGAGAGGGAGAGAGAGAGAGAGCAAGAGACAGAGAGACAGAGAAAGAGGGAGAGAGAGAGAGAGAGCAAGAGACAGAGAGACAGAGAGAGAGGGAGAGGGAGAGAGAGAGAGAGAGAGGAGAGAGAGAGAGAGAGAGAGAGAAAAGATAGAGAGAGAGAGAGTGAGAAATGGGGGAGACAGACAGACCGATAGAGACAGAGACAGACAGACAGACAGATAGAGAGAGAGAGGTACCTGTCTGCATGTCTGTCTATCTGTCTCTGTCTATCTGTCTGTATGTCTGTCTGTTTTTTGACGAGCAAGATTCTTCTTCACACTCGTCAAAGAAAAAGTCAAGGAAGAATATTTATACACAATCTAAATCTTTAAAAAAGTCAGAAATATGAACATGCTGTGTGCATAATACTATGATACAATTATATTTAAAAACATGATTTCAGCTAGCACTTCGAGTTATTAGAATACACAATATTTGCTAGAGTTTTAGTTACTTTATTTAAAGATTTAAAATGATAACCCATTCCCGAAAATTACAATTTACAAATTGTAACGTAACATTTTGCAATATAAAGTGAAACATCTCAAGCAATTCCTGTAAAACTACAGCTAGTTAGGCATTAAGAAAAAGCAGCATAGAGAGATAATCTGATAGAAATGTGCCCCAAAAATCCACAAAAGACAAAGAAAGAAAAAAACAAACCTAAAAATTCGAAAGCTACAAACATACCACAAAAAGTGTAATTGTAAAAATAAAAGCAAAATAATTCTATACACTCGGAAACAAAAACTCAAACCTAACTAAAAAGATCATGAACAACCACACCAGTACATAAAGAAGGAGAGAGAGAAAAAACACACTAGAGGAAAACAAAAGAGCAGAACATTTTCTCCAGAATTTCTCAGTGTTAAAAGTACACAAGATTTTCTTCCACTGTTGAAAATAAAACGTTGGCTATATTTAAACTGAGATGCCCCTATTACTACTATACATGCCCATAGTGCAAAGCCACTGATCCTGGAGTGTTTCCATACCAGTCCTCCTCCATTGTGTTCACACCTTGTCCATCACGTCACTTTTGCACACGGCACCTCCAGCTTCTGACGTCCTCTCCCTGCGGAACACACTGACGTCAGCAGCACTGACAATGGAGAGCTGCCTCTCAGCCAATCAGGTGTTAGATCACGCGCACGTGCAACAAGATGTAAAGTTTAGGAAGGATCAGCGTCATTCACACCAGCACTTGTGTCTATAGGGTGGCACTGCTTCTGGTTAATGGCTATTTAAAGTCCTACAGAAACAAGAAGGAATGACGCGGAATACGATGAAAATAAGGCATCCATCATCCCCTGTCTTTGAGTGAGTGGGTGAGAGAGAGAGAGAGACTGAGAGAGAGAGAGAGGAGAGAGAGAGAGAGGAGAGAGAGAGAGAGAGAGAGAGAGAAAACTGATGGACATTGACAGACAGCTACATAGCAGAGAGGGAGGGACAGAGACACAGAGAGCAAGAGAGAAAGAAAAACAGAGAGAGAGAGCAAGAGACAGACAGAGAGAAACACACACACACAGAGACACAGAGAGAGAGAGATAGAGAGAGAGAGAGAGAGAGAGAGAGAGAGAGAAGAGAGAAACTGATGGACAATGATAGACAATTACATAGAGAGAGGGAGTGACAGAGACACAGAGAGCAGGAGAGATAGAAAAAAAAACAGAGAGAGAGAGAGAGAGAGGAGAGAGGAGAGAGAGAGAGAGAGAGAGAGGAGAGAGAGAGAGATGAGAGAGAGAGAGAGAGAGAGCGCAAGAGACAGACAGAGAGAGAGAGAGAGAGAACAAGAGACAGAGAGACAGAGAGAGAGGGAGAGAGAGAGAGAGCAAGAGACAGAGAGACAGAGAAAGAGGAGAGAGAGAGAGAGAGCAAGAGACAGAGAGACAGAGAGAGAGGGAGAGGGAGAGAGAGAGAGAGAGAGAGAGAGAGAGAGAGAGAGAGAGAGGAGAGAGAGAGAGAGAGAGAGAGAGAGAAAGATAGAGAGAGAGAGAGTGAGAAATGGGGGAGACAGACAGACCGATAGAGACAGAGACAGACAGACAGACAGATAGAGAGAGAGAGGTACCTGTCTGCATGTCTGTCTATCTGTCTCTGTCTATCTGTCTGTATGTCTGTCTGTTTTTTGACGAGCAAGATTCTTCTTCACACTCGTCAAAGAAAAAGTCAAGGAAGAATATTTATACACAATCTAAATCTTTAAAAAAGTCAGAAATATGAACATGCTGTGTGCATAATACTATGATACAATTATATTTAAAAACATGATTTCAGCTAGCACTTCGAGTTCTTAGAATACACAATATTTGCTAGAGTTTTAGTTACTTTATTTAAAGATTTAAAATGATAACCCATTCCCGAAAATTACAATTTACAAATTGTAACGTAACATTTTGCAATATAAAGTGAAACATCTCAAGCAATTCCTGTAAAACTACAGCTAGTTAGGCATTAAGAAAAAGCAGCATAGAGAGATAATCTGATAGAAATGTGCCCCAAAAATCCACAAAAGACAAAGAAAGAAAAAAACAAACCTAAAAATTCGAAAGCTACAAACATACCACAAAAAGTGTAATTGTAAAAATAAAAGCAAAATAATTCTATACACTCGGAAACAAAAAACTCAAACCTAACTAAAAAGATCATGAACAACCACACCAGTACATAAAGAAGGAGAGAGAAAAAAAACACACTAGAGGAAAACAAAAGAGCAGAACATTTTCTCCAGAATTTCTCAGTGTTAAAAGTACACAAGATTTTCTTCCACTGTTGAAAATAAAACGTTGGCTATATTTAAACTGAGATGCCCCTATTACTACTATACATGCCCATAGTGCAAAGCCACTGACCCCTGGAGTGTCTCCATACCAGTCCTCCTCCATTGTGTTCACACCTTGTCCATCACGTCACTTTTGCACACGGCACCTCCAGCTTCTGACGTCCTCTCCCTGCGGAACACACTGACGTCAGCAGCACTGACAATGGAGGGCTGCGTCTCAGCCAATCAGGTGTTAGATCACGCGCACGTGCAACAAGATGTAAAGTGTTAGGGAAGGATCAGCGTCATTCACACCAGCACTTGTTTCTATAGGGTGGCACTGCTTCTGGTTAATGGCTATTTAAAGTCTTACAGAAACAAGAAGGAATGACGCGGAATACGATGAAAATAAGGCATCCATCATCCCCTGTCTTTGAGTGAGTGGTGGAGAGAGAGAGAGAGAGAGAGAGAGAGAGAGAGAGAGAGAGAGAGAGGAGAGAGAGAGAGAGAGAGAGAGAGAGAGAGAGAGAAACTGATGGACATTGACAGACAGCTACATAGAGAGAGGGAGGGACAGAGACACAGAGAGCAAGAGAGAAAGAAAAACAGAGAGAGAGAGCAAGAGACAGACAGAGAGAAACACACACACACAGAGACACAGAGAGAGAGAGATAGAGAGAGAGAGAGAGAGAGAGAGAGAGAGAGAAACTGATGGACAATGATAGACAATTACATAGAGAGAGGGAGTGACAGAGACACAGAGAGCAGGAGAGATAGAAAAAACAGAGAGAGAGAGAGAGAGAGAGAGAGAGAGAGAGAGAGAGAGAGAGAGAGAGAGGAGAGAGAGAGAGAGAGAGAGAGAGCGCAAGAGACAGACACAGACAGAGAGAGAGAGAGAGAGAGAGAGAGAGCAAGAGACAGAGAGACAGAGAGACAGAGAGAGAGTCCACTGCAAGGGAGTTCATTCAACCTCGAGGATGATAGATAAGTACTGACGGGACTTTTCACAATCAAATCCCTTCTTAATTAAATTGAAATGATATCACCTACAGCAGTCTATATAACTATCAAGTCACGACAAACAACATGTTTGTAACCACACCATACATACATCAACGCTGTTTAAGAAGCATACAGGTATATTGGAAGATAGATTAAACACTCAGTGAGGCGAAGAACGGGGAAGAAGAAGAAGGAAAAGGGGATGAAAGGGAATATAGAAAGCACCAAAAATAAAAGAAAGAGAATGCTAGAAAGGAAAACGATTTTTGAAGTGTTGGAAAACATCATAAAAGCTTGAAAAGCAAAACAGATACAAAACAATACACAAACAGGAGGAAAAGAAGAAAATATACCACAAAAATCTTTAAAAAATCATGAATGAAACTACAAAGAAGGAAGAGCACATAAGCCAAATTCAATGAAATGTGATGAAAAAAAACAAACTGGGAAACAAAAAGGAACAGTTGAATGGGAAAAACTGATGTAAAAAGAGGAAAAACAAGAAAGAAAGAAAACAAGAAAGACAGGCAAACAAAATCAACAAGAAAAAGAAAAAGAGTAACTTCAATGGTGACAAAAATGAAGAGAAAAAGAAAGACAAAAACGAAACAGAAAAGTAGAGAAATAGAGACAAAACCAAACAAAAAACCAAAATCAAAGCTATAAAAGAAATTAGCTAAAATGAAAAATAGACAGAAGAATGAATATAACAAACACAAAAAAAAACATACATCCAGATTTCCCTTTACTCTCTTGCTCTGATGACTAGATTATACACTGAGTTTGTGGATGTGGACACTGACCCCTGAATACATTATTGCCTATCAGACCTCCTCCATTGTGCTCACACCATGTTCATCACATCGCTTTTTCATACCACACCTCCAGCCTTTGACGTCCTCTCCCTGTGGAACACACTTATGTCAGCAGCAGGGATCAGTGACGACAGATTTTCAGCCAATCAGCTTATGGATCACACAGCCATGAGAGACGATGTGACATGCAGGGAAACGATGATCAGCATCATTCAGACCAACAGCACTTCTGTGGAGTGGTGCTACTTTGTGTCCATAACTTTCAAAGTTGGGGAGTAAAGAGAAAATATATGATTATAAAACAAGGAAAACAACATCATCTCCTACTCCTAAGAGAGAGAGAGAGAGAGAGGAGAGAGAGGAGAGAGAGAGAGAGAGGAGAGAGAGGAGAGGGAGGGGGGGGGGGGTAGAGAGAGAGGGGGGAGAGAGAGAGAGAGAAGACAGAGAGACAGAGAAACAGACAGACAGACACACAGACAGACAATCAGTTTAACGTTACATACAGAAAGGTGGAGGAAATAAAAAAGAAGAAGAAGAAGAGGAGGAGGAGGAAGAGGAAAAGAAAGAAAGAAAGAAAGAAAGAAGAAGAAGAAACAGAAGAAAAAAAGGCAAAAGATGAATTGCTTAGATGCAAATGTTAAAAAACAGCAAAAACATCAAGGGAAAAAAGGAAAGTGGAAGGGAAGAAACAGGAAAAACAAAAAACCAACCAAACTAAATGCATAAAAAGTATGACAGATAAAAAGCAAGAAAAAAGAGCTATGGAAAATATAAAAAAAATACAGGCCAAAATTTTTGCTACAAAATGATAATGAAAAAGAAAAAGGTGGAATAATAAAAATGCACCATTCAATTAAATCAAAAGAAAACTACAACAAATAAAAACTATAAAGGTGGCAGGAAGGGGAGGGGGTGGGGGGGTGGAGGGGACAGATACCCCCCACCCCAAATCAACAAAGGGTCCACATAAAAGAAAACCACAGAAAGAAACAGAAAATGGCAGGAAGAGGAAAAAAATAAACCACAAAAAATGAAAAGGAAAAGGACAGAAACAATGTTTTTAATTAAAGAAAAAAATACAAAAGGACCCTTTTTTCAAGCAAAAGAAATTCAAGAAAACAAAATAGGCAGAAAAAGGAAAGGCAGGCAGATAATGGCAAAAAAAGGAAAAAAAGTTTATCTAGATTTCACTTTACACTTTTAACTAAGTCTTACATAAAATGTTAACTTTAACTCAATTTTGAATGAACTTTGCAGTAAATGGAATACTCCAAAGACCAAATCGACCGATGAGTACAGGGACATTGACCTCTGTGGTGTTGCTGTATCAGACCTCCTCCATTTTGTTCACACCCTGTCCATCACACCCCTTTTCCACACCACACCTCCACCCTCTGCCCTCCTCTCCCTGTGCAACACACTGACGTCAGCAGCAGGGACCAGTGACGACAGACCCTCAGCCAATCTGTCAATGGATCACAGGCAGGGCCAGCAAGATGTGAGGTGTTAGTGAACTGTCAACGTCATTCACACCCTACCACCATCCCCTTCCCTGCAGAGTGGTGTTCGTTCTTCTTCATGACCATCAAACTAAAAGTCCTGTCCTTGGAGGAAGGGAGGAGGAACAAAGTAACAAGAAGCAGGAAATGTAAATCCTCTTATCTTGTCCTTCCGATAAGACGGCGAACGAAAATGGAGAAAAGGGCTTGAAGGATTAACAAGTGGAGAAAAACAAAGAATAAAAGAAAGAAAGAAAGAAAGAAAGAATATGAGAGATGGTGAGAGAGAGAAAGAGAGAGAGAGGGGGGAGCTAATATCACTTAGAGTGAACAAAACATTAAATTGAAGAGAGAGGGAGAGAGGGAGAGAGGGAGAGTGAGAGGGAGAGGGAGAGAGATGAGAGAGAGAGAGAGAGAGAGAGAGAGAGAGAGGGAGAGAGAGAGAGAGAGAGAGAGAGAGATTGAAGATAATGGAATAAACACCTTGCACTCTTTTTTTAACACCTAGTCCCTGTCTGCAAGCGATGTTGTGGTTTTTCATCTCTTCCCTCTAGTACATAATGGCCTACTCTTCTGAAAGGTGGAACAAATTCTAATGTATGGGCAGGGTGATCTGTATGCATTTGCATACAGGAACTTAGTTTATAGTCTCATCGGAAGGAGTTTTGGGGGGAGCAGAGTTGGTACTGATGTCAATTGTAGGGGGGAAAGTCCCCTTGAATGGGTATCTCAATGATGGTACATGGTGACTTGACCTGGGTTTAAACCTGGGTCATCAGATCACCTGTGCAGCGTGCAACACTCTAACCACTAGGCTATCCCGTAGGGAGAGAGAGAGAGAGAGAGAGAGAGAGAGAGAGAGAGAAGAGAGAGAGAGAGAGAGAGAGAGAGAGGGAGACAGACAGACAGACAGATGGACAGACAGACAAAGACACACAAAGAGAGAAACAGATAAGAAGTCAAATATACAGAGAGGTGGGTAGATATAAGAAGAAGAAGGAGGAGGAGCAGGAGGAGGGGGAGGAGGAAAAGAAAGAAAGACAGCAAGAAAAAAAGAAAGAAAAAAAAGAAAAAAGAAGAGAGAAGAAGAAGAAGAAAAAGACGAAAAAGAAGAAGAAAAAGAAAAAGGGCAAAGATGAACATTCTCAGATGCAAATGTAAAAAAAAAAAGCAAAACTAGTAAGAAGAAAAAGGAAAGTGGACGAGATGAAACAGAAGAATCAGAGGAAAAAACCCAAATGCATAACAAGTATGTCTGATAAAAAAAGCAAGAAAAAAGAGCGAAGGAAAATAAAAAATACAGACCAAAATTTTTGCTAAAAAATGATAATGACACCTAAAAGGTGGAATAACAAAAATGCACTATTCAATTTCATTTAAAGAAAACTAAAACAAATAAAAGTTTAAAAGGTGGTGGGAGCATTTTTTTAAAAAATCTACAAAAGTGTACATAAAAGAAAACCACAGAAAGAAACAGAAAATGGCAGGAAGAGGAACAAATAAACCACAAAAAAGGAAAAGGAAAAGAACAGAAACAATGTCTTTAATTAAAGGGGAAAAAATACAAGAAGGGATTTTTTTTACAGCAAAAGAAATTAAAGAAAAAAAATAAGGCAGAACAAGGAAAGGCAGGCAGATATTGACAATCAAAATATAAAAAAAAGTCTCTGTAGATTTCACTTTAGACTTTTAACTAAGTCTTACACAAAATTTTAAGCTTAACTGAATTTTGAATGAACTTTGCAGTACATGGAATGCTCCAAATGCCAAATCAACCGATGAGTACAGGGACATTTACCTCTGTGGTGTTGCTGTATCAGACCTCCTCCATTGTGTTCACACCCCGTCCATCACACCCCTTTTCCACACCACACCTCCACCCTCTGCCCCCCCCTCCCTGTGCAACAAACTGACGTCAGCAGCAGGGACCAGTGACGACAGACTCTCAGCCAATCTGTCAATGGATCACAGGCAGGGTCAGCAAGATGTGAGGTGTTAGTGAACTGTCAACGTCATTCACACCCTACCACCATCCCCTTCCCTGCAGAGTGGTGTTCGTTCTTCTTCATGACCATCAAACTAAAAGTCCTGTCCTTGGAGGAAGGGAGGAGGAACAAAGTAACAAGGAGGAAATGTAAATCCTCTTATCTTGTCCTTCGGATAAGACAGGGAACGAAAATGGAGCAAAGGGCTGGAAGGATTAACAAGTGGAGAAAAACAAAGAATAAAAGAAAGAAAGAAAGGAGAAAGCAAGTGAGAATGTGTGTGAGAGAGAGAGAGAGAGAGAGAGAGAGAGAGAGAGAGAGAGAGAGAGAGAGAGGGGAGAGAGAGAGAGGAGAGAGAGAGAGAGAGAGAGAGAGAGAGAGATTGAGGATAATGGAATAAACACCTTGCACTCTTTTTTTAACACCTAGTCCCTGTCTGCAAGCGATGTTGTGGTTTTTCATCTCTTCCCTCTGGTACATAATGACCTACTCTTCTGAATGGTGGAGCAAATTCTAATGTATGGGCAAGGTGGTCTGCATGCATTTGCATACAGGACCTTAGTTTATAGTCTCATCGGAAAGAGATTTTGGGGGAGCAGAGTTGGTACTGATGTCAATACCGGGGGAGAAAAATTCCTGGAATGGGTAATTCAATGATGGTACATGATGACTGGACCTGGGTTCAAACCTGGGTCATTAGATCACCCATGCAACACTCTAACCACTAGGCTTTCCCGTAGGGAGAGAGAGAGAGAGAGAGAGAGGAAGAGAGAGAGAGAGAACAAGTAAATGATAAAGTAAGTCAAGGAAATAAAAGAAAAAATTCTAAAGTTAAACAATAAATATAAATTAAGAACACAAACAACAAAATTATCAATAGCTAAAAGATAATGAGTGATAAATGAAATGAATAAAGACAAAATCTAACAATAAAAAAGACAAATGAAGTAAAAGATAAATTGGAACAAACCTCAAACAAACGTAAAAACAAGCATATAGATAAACAAAAAAACCCACACCAATGATATTATACAGGTGTAAAAACATAGAAAGATATAGAAAAACAGTATAAAAATATAATGCACAAGAAAACAAAAAGACTGAGCAAAAAAAAAGGGAAAAAGAGACAGAAGAAATAAGACAAAAAGCAACGAATAAAACAGACAAAAATTACAGAAAGGAAGAAAGAAAGAAAGAAGGAAAGAAAGAAAGAAACAAATACACAAAAACGAAAAGAAAAGAAAGAATAAAGGCAAAAACACAAGAAAGAAAGAAAAAACAAAAAGAAAGAAAAAAGAAAGAAAAAGAAAAGAAAAGAAAGAAACAATCAAACAAAAGACAGAAAAAAGGATGAAAGGAAGAAAGAAACGAAAGAAATAAAGAAAAAAGAAAGAAAAGAAAAGAAAAGAAAGAAACAAGCAAACAAAAGACAGAAAGAAAGGATGAACAGAAGAAAGAATATCTTAGGGGCAAAATTCATCAACTTTTAACACAGAGTTAAAACTGGAAAAAAAAATCCTTTTTCCATTGTTTACATCATACATATCATTACCCGAGAACAGTTAA
>CM054136.1:87836315-87846315 GCA_028751875.1 Rapana venosa | reverse complement strand
TGCCTGTCCATTTATTTGTGTGCTTGTCTGTCTGTCTGTCCGTCCACCTGTCTGTCTGCCTGTTTCGACTATCTGTATATAGCTTCCATTAGCAATGTACTGCATTTGTGCCAGGCAGGCTAAAAAACGAGATTAACAACAGCAACCACAACAACATTGGGTACATGTTCCTGGAGAGATAATGATAAGTTCCTGGGGACTAATTTCCCTTATGTAGTTGACAGGCTACAAGGCGAGAATAGCTAGTTCCTGGACTAATTTGCACTCAGTATCTGGGTTAGTGTGGACAGTCTTGTATGCACGGAAAAAGACCTCCAGCTGTTCCAGTGACGTTAAAGACATTGACGTCACCACTGGGCAAAACCTGAGTCTAGAAAAAGTGGAGGAGTATTCGGTCTACTAAGATCTGCACCTATTCCTTTTGTTGTGGTCAAGGAAAGTTTTTTTTTCTTTCCTGTTCTTCTGTTTAAAGAATAGTCTCATAGAACTGTCTTACCAGCTTTACCATTTTTTTTGGTACAGAAATTCAATCGGAGAAAGACAGAAACAGCAATAAAACAAACGATCAGGAAACAGCATATTCGAACATAAAATAACCATTGATGAAATTACATGAAAAAAGGACTGACAATTGGCTTTCTATTGTAACGAATGAAATGGATGCATTAACTAACGACCACTTTTCTGTAAGTGTGTGTGTGTGTTGTGTTGTTTGTGTGTGTTGAGAGAGAGTCAATGTCAGTGTGTGTGGTGTGTGTGTGTGTGTGTGTGTGTGTGTGTTGTGTGGTTGAAAGTCAAAGTCAAAGTCAATGTCAGAGTCAAATTTGTGTGTGTGTGCGTATGCTGCTACATTGCAGGCTACCCATAGTGACAGAAGGAAATTAAAAACCATGACCTCAGCATGGCTTCTTAAGAGAACTCTCTCTCACTCTCTCTCTCTCTCTCTCTTCTCTCTCTCTCTCCTCCTCTCTCTCCTCTCTCTCTCTCTCTGTCTCTCTCTGTCTCTCTTTGGGTTATTATTAAGATGTATTCCTACGGGCGGGGACTGGATGTTTAAAAGCACATGAATGCTTATTCATTATCCTCGATATAAAAGAATTTGTCATTGTCATTGTCATTGTCTCTCTCTTTCTCTCTCTCTCCTCTCTCTTCTCTCTCTCTCTGCCTCTCTCTCTCTCTCTCTGTCTCTCTCTCTTTCTCTCTCTCTCTGTCTGTCTGTCTGTCTGTCTGTCTCTCTCCTCTCTCTCTCTCTCTCTCCTCTCTCTCTCTCTCTCCTCTCTCTCTCTCTCTCTCTCTCTCTCTCTCTCTTGTTTTGGGCTTTTTCCTTTGCGTTTTTCTTTGGAAGAAAGGGAATGGGTGGGTGGGGCTGAGGGCATGGTGTAAAGAAGCTGTAAGCTTATCCATTTACCCTCAATAAAAAAATTCGTATTCGTATTCGTATTCTCCTAACCGGGGCAAGGAGCGGAAAAAAAGACGTAAATGCTTATATGTAACCCTTGAAAAATAAAGATAAATAAAGACTCTCCCACCCCCCCTCTCTCTCTCCCTCCCTTCTCTCTCTGTCTCTCTCTCTCTCTCTCTCTCTCTCTCTCTCTCCTCTCTCTCTCTCTCTCTCCTCTCTCCCCTCCATCCCCCTCTCTCTCTCCCTCCCTTCTCTCTGTGAATCAAGTACAGTTCTCTTTCATAAGCTCCCAGCTTTTATTATAGAGCCCTGACCTTCAGATAATTATCATCTCCTTTAGCTCTGAGGAGAAGAGGGAGAGAGATGAGGATGTTTTGACTTGCTGAGTATGAGTTTGTTTTGAAGTTGACCTTTTCCATCAACACACAAACATGCATACACGCACGCACACACGCACGCACGAACACACGCACGCACGCACACACGTCTGGAATAACCAAAGTACTTTTAATGTTCATCGGTTGAGTTATGCTGTTAGTAGAAAACTTGAGGATATGTATAAAACATTTTGGATCTAGCAGAAGAAAGAGTTTGTAAAACTAACATTTTATGATTTTTCTATCCAAAAATACAGACTGGAACCATATTTAATAAACTCTGAAAACAAAATCCATAAGAAGATGTATTATAAATTTCGCACAAGCTGTGGGAATTTAATGATAGAGAAAGGTAGGCACCAAAGTATACCCAGAGAGGACAGAAAATGTAGATACTGTAACAAAATAGAAGATAAATTTCATTTACTCGATGAATGTATTTTATTTGATGAACTCAGAAATAATTTATTAAAAATCAAAACCAAAGAAAAAGAACGCACAAACTGTGTACATAAATTAAATGACATAATCACAACTGATATAATTATATCAAGCACATATCATCAGATATGTGTATGAGTGTTTTGAAAAAAAAAGAAAAAGAGAAGTAGAATGCAACGTTTTTAGTGTACATCACTTTTAGCCAAAAAAGATAATTGTAATTGATAATTTCGTTGTGTCAAATAAGTCTACATGACTTAAATGGCAATAAACCATTCTGAATCTAAATCTGAATCACACGCACACACACACAAGCAAACATACACACAACACACACACACACACACACACACACACACACACACACACACACACACACACACACACACACACACACACACACATGCTTGTATGCGCACGCTCAGATAGGCAAGCTAAAGGTGTGTGTACAGATTCCCAAGAACAAGAGTGGAAAGGAGGACGTATATGCCAATCTCTAACTATCAAGTGTAGCCATCTTCTTCTGATTATTGTTTTTCTTGCAGTTTATCAAAGAAGCCAGTTTGGAATTTCTCACCTTGATTCATAACAAGCTGTACTGATAAATATTTTGCAAGAATTCTCAGGTATCTATCATCCGGATATTTTACTACACATTTACAATCCTTGCTTAGTACCAACGTTAGCATTGATTGCTAATTAATTTTGTTTACATTTCCTTTTGGGTAATAATTGGTTTATTTTTCTTATTAAGCTTGCTGTTTTGATTTTCATACCATTACTTGACATCTTTTCCCTATCGTTTTTCCAACATACCAGCTATATTTTTATCTTAGCGCTTTGGGCTACTGAATGGTAAAGCAGTTACAGGCCTCTGCTTACAGTTTGTTACATAACTTTTCATTGATAGATGGAAGAACAACAACAACAAAAAACCCACCCTAGTATCATTTTAGATGAAAACAATCTGCTTTCGTATAAATATCATCATCATCATCATCATTATTAGCAGCAGCATTGCATCATTTAAGATGAAAATAATCTGCTTTCGTATCATAATCATCATCATCATCATCATCAAACAATATGACATTACTTAAGCACTGACTCTTGCAAAGCAAACAAATCAAAGCGCCACAGAACCAATCCTTTCACCAGGCTAAGAGGACAGCCATACGTCAGTTCAAGTCTTCTGTACACCCTAAGTAGGTAGGCCAACAGTAGCTGATTAATCCACAAGAGAGGGTGCAGTAGCATCAGCAAGGAGGAGGAGCAGGAGGAGGAGAAGTCATGGGTGGAGGGAGGGAGGGAGGGAGGGAGGCTGGGCAGGGCAGAACACAAGGATCGCTTATTGATGGAAGCGAGGTGTGAGTGTGATGAAGCAACAGCCATCATTTCCCAGCTCTGCATCATTCGTCATCTCCCTCCCCTTCCTCTTCTTTTTCTCCCCACTCCATTCCTCTCCATCCTTTTGTCGTCAGTTGTCTGTTCCTGGCTTGACAAGGATCTTTCATGGAGTTAACACGATGATGGGACGGCCCAGCTTCGTGGATAGAGTGTTGCCGTCATGGTCTGATAGCTCGAGTTCCATCCTAGGTTCGAGATATCTCCGAAATGCTCATTGAAGGGGATTATTTCCCTGGAGTTTACATCAGTGCCGACTACACTCCCCCAAAAGTCATATGGATGTGAATATAAACGAAGATCCCTTACGCGCCTTAAAGGTCCCGTTTGCATGCTGGTAGGAATAGATAACATTGTTTAAAGAAAACACTCATGAAGACTAGTAGTGTGTTCAGACATATTTCCCAAAGTCAGAATGCAGCTGCCTTAATGGTCACAAACAAGTGGTTGTGGCATAGGTAGAGTTTGACCATTGGTAAATCTTGAAACTTTAGCCCAGGATGGAGAAAATACCCATTAAAGCCAGGGGGGTGTCTGCTGCTTTAAGGAAAATGGTTTACTGATGAAATCCTTCCCACACTCCAAGGACACTGACCCCTGACTACAGTGTTGCTGTATCAGACCTCCTCCGTTGTGTTCACACCCTGTCCATCATGTCACCTTTCCATTCCACACCTCCTGCCTCTGTCTGACGTCCTGTCCCTGTGGAACACGCTGACGTCAGCCGCGGCGGATTATTAACGGCCCAGTCTCAGCCAATCAGGTGATAGATCACGTGTCTGTGGGGAGAGAGAGAGAGAGAGAGAGAGAGAGAGAGAGAGAGAGGAGAGAGAGAGAAGAGAGAGAGAGAGGAGAGAGAGAGAGAGAGAGAGAGAGAGAGAGAGAGAGAGAGAGAGAGAGAGAGATGTGACGTATTGAGGGTTGGATCAGCATCATTCACACTCAGGCCTTTTCTCAAGAATGATGTACTGTTGTTTGGGCTCTATAAAGCTTAAACGCTTTCATTGTGTTTCACTGCCATTATTCTTCCTTCAAAACGTCTAATCCAAAGATTAGAAGCAGAAAGTCAGACAGGGAGGCAGTGTCAGACATACAGAGACATAATTCTATCTATCTATCTATCTATCTATCTATCTATCTATCTATCTATCTATCTATCTATCTATCTATCTATCTATCTATCTATGCTATGTATGTATGTATGTATATATAATATATTATATATATATATATTATTATATATTTATATATATATATATATACACAGAAAGAGAAAGAGAGATTCTGTAAAAAATGTGGTGGTGGCATTTTAAAAATTCATAGATAGATAGTCCAAATAGTCCAGATAGATAGATAGATAATTCAGCATCTATGTTAGAAGCCCATCTAAAGAAGCCCCTTCTATATCACCATACCCAGCATGCACTTGCAGCCTGGAGCAGAATGGGCTCTGCCAGTTCACCCAAGTCACACACTGCTGAAAACGTCAATGCACTTCCCCATCGGCTCCTGAAGGATTAAACAAAGGAGTGAACTAATTGTTGGGTGATTCCTTCATTTTTTTGCTTTGAGGATAATGGAATAAGCACTCATGTTCCATCATTGAGTTAGTCAGTACGGTGTTGCGTCCGTAAGTCAGTCCGTCTTTCCATCCGTCACTCATTTAGTCAGTTAGTCCGTCTGTCTGTCCGTCAGTCATTTAGTCAGTTAGTCCGTCTGTCTGTCCCTCAGTCATTTAGTCCGTCTGTCTGTCTGTCAGTCAGTCAGTCCGTCTGTCCGTCAGTTAGTCAGTTAGTCCATCGATCTATCTGTGTGCCCGTTCGCCTGTCTGTCTGTCCGTCAGTCAGTCAGTCAAAAAGTCAGTCCGTCCATCTGTCAGTCTGTCTGTCTGTCAGTCAGTCAGTCAGTCAGCCGGTCCGTCAGTGAGTGAGTGAGTGAGTCATTCAGTCCGTCAGTGTCAGTCCGTCTGTCAGTCAGTCAGTCAGTCAGCCTGTCTGTACGTCGGTCAGTCATTATAAGATAGAACTAACTTTGCACTGGCAGTGCAGGACACATATACACCAGTCAAGTGGAGGAAAGAGGATTTGTGCACATGCTGTGGAGGGAGAGAGAGAGAGAGAGGAGAGGAGAGAGAAGGAGGAGGAGAGAGGAGAGGAGAGAGAGAGAGAGGAAGATGAGAGAGAGAGAGAGAGAGAGGAGGAGAGAGAGAGGGGGGAGAGAAGCCAGTTCTTGCTGCCTAATTCCCTGCACATGGCTGAAGGCAAGGCAAGGCAAGGCAAGGCAAGGCGGGAATAGGACCAGCGCTAATTTGCACTTGGGTGTCTGGGTTAGTGGGAACTGTGTAGACAGACAGTCTAGCCAGGAAAGACCTCCCCCAGCTGTTTCTGTGACGTTAAAGACATTGACGTCACCACTAGGTGTTTAACGTAATTCTTCTAAACTTTGTTGAAGTGATCTATTGGGATCTTTTTTGTGTTGTGTTGCATTGCATTGTATTGAATTGTATTGTAATGTAATGTTCTGTATTGTATTGTGTTATGTTGTGGTGTGCTGTATTGTGTTGTATTTTTCTTTGATTGTATTATTTTGCATTATATAGTCTTGTGTGTACTTTATTGCATAATACTTTCAATTACCACATATCTCTCTGGGAGGAATTCCGGTTGTTCTCTCCAGGAAGAGCGTGTCGCCACAGGAACAGCAACACCCATTTAAACAAAACATAGTCCCGTTTGCATGTGCATTTGTTTTCTTATGATAGTGACCTTTGTAACCGCATTTTGCCAGGGACAACTCTCTTGTTGCCATGGAATTGTGTTAACATTAATGAATGCGTGTTGCACATGGGACCTCGGTTTACTGTCTCCTCCAAAAAGCTAGCACCCAGACCACCAAGGTCCAGCGGATGCAACGTTCAGGCATAATCTGGAATCAAACCCACACCTCTCACTTTCTAGGCAGGTGAGTTACCTCTAGACCTCTGATCCATTATATCCCTTCCCCATGCCTTCTGATCACTGTACAATTCAAGACAAATTATATAATCCAGTTGCAAAACCTCTTTTCTGTCTTTTCTAGGTTTTGTGTCAAACCACTCATCCATATTTTTTTAAAACTTGGTAGAACTACAATTATAGGATCTTTTGTCACTTGGTACACCCATAAGGTGGACGGGATAGCTCAGTGGTCAGAGCACACGCTTTCTCCAGCCAAATTAAGCAGCATTGAGTGTGGTTACTACTTGGATGGGTGACCGTTTGCGCCACGCCTTGGCTCCAGTACAGTTCCCCCAGTTCACCCAGCTGTAAATGGCTACCTGCCCTCTTTAGGGTCAGGGAAGGTAAAGCAGCAAGGGAGAGGAGATGGGCGCCGCCCTCAATATGCTGGCCCCTGGAGAAGTGAGGTCTCTGATGCCTCGCTCCCCTACGACCTTATAGGTTATGGAACACCTTTACTATTACCTTTTACAGCCATAATGATATGATCTTTTGTCACTTGATACAACCATAATGATATGATCTTTTGTCACTTGATACAACCATAATGATATGATCTTTTGTCACTTGGTACAACCATAATGATATGATCTTTTGTCACTTGGTACAGCCATAATGATATGATCTTTTGTCACTTGGTACAACCATAATGATATGATCTTTTGTCACTTGGTACAACCATAATACATATGATCTTTTGTCACTTGGTACAACCATAATGATATGATCTTTTGTCACTTGCTACAACCATAATGTACATGAATCTGTAGTCTAATTTTACAGCTGCCATGCTGTACGCTACTTCTCAAAGTTTATCATTACTTACAGCAGTCTCAGCAACAGAAAATGGCATCTTTCGGGTGGGACTATAAATTGAAAGCCCGTGTGCGAATGCACGCAGAATATCATGTGTACATATTAAAACCTGTTCTGCCTTTCGGAAGAATAGGCCATTTGTATTGGTGGGAATGGATGACAAAAAGTACAAACCCGCTGTGCATGGGGTATGGATATGTTTTATTGTCATATTCAGTGCAGTGCATTCACTGCATTGTCATGAAAAGAAGAAATGAAAGATAAAAACATTCAAATGAAATCACAATCTTGTGCAGTCCCACAACTTTCATCATTAGATGATTACTAGATTCTATATCCCCTTCCCCCATTTATTTTGTCTTAAAAAGCAATTTAGGTAAAGGTAAAAGGGTAAAGGTGTCCCATAACATATGTAGTGGTAGAGGAGCATATTGAGGGCGGTGCCGATCTCCTCTCCCTCAATGCTTACCTTCCCTGACCCTAAAGAGGATAGGCACCCATTTACAGCTGGGTGAACTGGGGGACTGTACTGAAGCCAAGGCACGCAAATGGTCACCCATCCAAGTGGTAACCACGCTCGATGCTGCTTAACATTGGCTGGGGGAAAGCCAGTGCTCTGACCACTGAGCTATCCCAATCCCTAAAAGTTGTCAGAAGTGGGGATACCTAGAAGCAACTACAGGACACTTTAAAATGTTGTAATGTCAACTGCCTTGTGGCAAGATACAGAGCACTCTGACATGACACAACATGTCTAATGGGGAGATGGGACAGCCTAGTAGTTAGAGTGATGTATTCGTGATCTGCTGACCTGGGTTCGATTCTCGTTCAAGAGGATTTTTCCTCTACAGTTAACATCGGTGCAGACTCCACTCTCCCCAAAAGTCTTTCGGATTAGACAATAAACCGAGGTCCCGTGTACGAACGCATACAGAACATCTTGAGCACACGTTAAAACCCGTTCCACTTTTCGGAAGAGTAGGCCATTGTGTGCCGGTGGGAATGGATGACAAAAATTTTACACAACTTGCATACACATGGGGACTGGATGAAAAAAAGCACATAGAGTGCATATTCCATTATCCTTGAAGTAAAAGAATAACAATAAAAGAATCCTATTAGACCCTGATGAAATACGTCAATACACGAAGCAAACAAAAACAAACAAACACACACACACACACAAAACCCTGGAAACAAAAGTACGGGGTGTGAAAGAGGCTGAGTCCGCCCCTACAGCACGTACCCCGCACACGCGATTGATCAATTACCTGATTGGCTGAGACACGGACTGTCATTATTCGGTGCTACTGACGTCATTGAGGCCCCTCTCCCTACGGGGAAAGCGTGTTACGGAATGAGAGGTGTTAGAAGAAGAAAAAAAAACCTGAAGGGAGAAATTCCGTGTAATGTGAAACGTGCGAGAAGAATGGCAAGCAGCCACAGCAGGGCACAGTCTCTTGGGGCTCCTAGTTTTCTGCGGCACCATAACGGTCTGCGTTCAGGTAGAGGACAAGGTGTGAACGTGACCAGTGAAGGGCAACGTGAAATCATCGTGTGTGAACGCGTTATCCACTTCTGTTGGGTTTTTGTCTTTGGTGGTTCTTGTTGTTTCTTGTTGTTTGGGTTTTTTCTTGGGAGGGGGGAGGGGGTGGTGTAGAATTTTCCTTTTTTCTTTTTCTGTTTGAGTTTTGTGTGTTTCTTTGTTTGGTTTGTTTGTTTTTGTTTTATTATATTGCTATTGCTTTTTTTCTTCTTTTTTTTCTGTGTTTCTTTCTTTTTTCCCCTATTGTTTCTTGCTGTGTGTCTGTTTTTTTTCAATTTTTGTTTTTATTCATTTCCATGTCAATTCTTTGTTTTTCATGATTTCTTTCTTTTGTTCTATCTTTGTTTTTTTAAAAAACTTTCTGTATTTTTGTTCTTTCGTTTTACTCATCTGCTTTTTAAAAAAAAATCTTGTTTTCATTAAAACTCTGTATTTTCTAATTTTTTTCTTAGTGTTTGTTTCTGTTTTTTCTTTGTGTTTTTATTTTTGTTTGGTTTGTTTTCTTCTTTCGTTCTTTCTTTCGTTTTTTCGTTCTTCCTTTCTTTCTTTCTCTCTTTCTCTCTTCTGGACCCTTCAGGCATACCTTTTTGTCTCTTTTGCATGTACGCTTGTCAGCTATTCTGCTTTTATTCTGCTTTCTTCTGCTCATTGTGCTTTTCTTTCTGATTTAAACTACTGACTTGATTTTTATTCTCTGGTGTGTTTTTTCCCAAATCATATTATATCTTTTCTCTTCCAAACATACCCAAGAGTAAACCTTATAAAACCTTGATTTAACTTAAAAAATATTTCAATTACACTTTATTTTTATTACAAAACCCAGCCCAACTATCTCCTTATCTGAACATTAGGAAAAAGCAGAAGCACAAAAGACACTGGCCAGTTGGGTCTATCGCTTAGGTTTGTGCATGATTTGTTTTTTCTGTTTTGATTTGGTTTCTTTGCTGCCTCATCTTTTGTGTCCTTCCTGTCTTGCTATTCCCGCGATATCCCTGCCTCAGCCATATCCCTGTCTTGC
>CM054136.1:87813815-87831315 GCA_028751875.1 Rapana venosa | reverse complement strand
CAATCCATGCATCCACACAATCTATTTAAAGCCTCTAACAATAAAAACCAACAACAACAAAGAATAACCCAATCAAAACCATTCACCCAAACACATCACATCTTTAAAGAAGAGACAATGCCTGTTTCCTAAAACAGAGGCACTCAAAAGAATTGCCCGTGTGCATGTAACAGCTCCATGTCCATGTTTCAACAAGGCCAAAAGCCCTCCATTCTTTACACACTGACTGATGTCAGAGAAGAGACATTATGTTCCAGCAGCAGAGACCTTGTGGTGTGAGAGATGGACAGAAGCAGCAACAGCAGCAACAGCAGAAACAGCAGCAGTAGCAGCAGCAGCAGCAGCAGCAGCAGCAGGAGGGATGTCCACTTCAGTGTCAATCATCATCAGTGGTGGTAGTGACGGTGAAGGGTTTCCCCACTGGGAAATGAATTCAACACGTTTTGCTGACGTCAATACAAGGGACGTCATGACAGGGGAGATAATCAGGAAGCGTCAACTGGGTGACCTACATTCTGACCCCAGTCCTTTCTGTGTGGTCTGTCTGTGTCTCTGTGTGTCTCTGTGTGTGTGTGTCTCTATGTGTGTGTGTGTGTGTGTGTGTGTGTGTGTGTCTGTGTCTGTCTGTCTGTATTTGTCTCTGTCTCTGACTCTTCGAACCCTCTGCCCCTTTCTGTCTCTTTGTCTCTGTCTCTTACTCTAGCACCCCCACTCTATGCCTCTTTGTCTCTGTCTCTGTCTCTCTCTCTCTTTCTCTCTTTGTTCCTGTATGTTTACCTGTTTCTTCCTGCTGCTCTGTCTCTTTATCTTTCTCACTGTCTCTCTGTTTCTCTTTCTCTTTATCTTTTTCTGTCCGTCCATCTGTCTGTCTCCCTTTATGATGTCTTTCTGTCTGTCTGTCCCTCGCTGTCTGTATCTCTCTCTCTGTGTGTCTCCCTGTCTCTGTCTTTCTATCTCTCTGTCTCTGTCTCTGTCTTCTGTCTGTTTGTATGTCTCTCTCTGTCTCCCTGTCTCTGTCTTTCTATCTCTCTATCTGTCTCTATCTCGTGTCTGTCTGTCTGTCTGTCTCTGTCTCCCTGTCTATGTCTTTCTATATCTCTCTCTGTCTTTCTGTCTGTCTGTTTCTCTCTGTCTGTGTGTCTGTCTGTCTGTTTCCACCCCCTATCTTGTTCACTGTGTGTAGGTACGGGTTCTGAAGAGAAGTTAATGACATTCTTCTCCGTTGTCACTGGCTTGCTGTGTAAGATACGCTTTTTGTCTTGGAGACTCCCTCCTCAACCTCTCCCTTTCGCCTGTCTCCCCCACCCCCACCCCCCTACCTCCCTATCCCCTAGCCTGTTTCTGTCTAGGGAGACAACTGCTGCTGTGCCTGCTTAGGTCACTTTACACCTGTTCCGAGCAGTTTCTGGAATGGTTCAGCAGAGAAAGCTGTTGGTTTTGGTGATGGCTACGTGGACTTTTTGCTATCATCCCGTCACCTGAGGGTTGCGTTTGCAACCGTAAAGTTTGTTTTCATACTGCATGCCTTTATTGTCTTTAGCTACGGTGATGTGTTCATGTCTGGAAGTGAGAGAGCAGTGCAAGGGTTAATGGATGAAATAGGAATTTTCAGAGTCCCTTTAAAATATTTTCCATTAATGAATTTTAGAAAAGTTATGGTTGAAAGAAGAAGATACCATACAAAACACAGAGAGTGAATGATGATGATGATGATGATGATGATGATGATGATGAGAGAGAGCATTAACAACCTAATCGAGACAAATATAGATAGCCTGAGAGATATAATCCCCCCCATCCCCCCCCACACACACCACGTGCACATGTAAAATGACATATTAGGGTTTACAGTGTGTGTCTTTAGTGTATAATTATATTCTTAAAATTCATTCTCCATTCCCGTCAACAGAATCATTGATTTCCACTGTAATGCATAGCATATTCCAAAGTGCAACGCTACTGCACACAAGTATTACATTCAAAGAATAGAATCGGCAGCTTTAGCACAACACTATACATCACATAAATCCACCACCCCCACACACAAACACACACGTACACACGCACACACACACACACACGCACACACACAATCTTTCGATCATTCATGCACTGATGAAATAGAAAAGAAATGAGTTCCCATTGACACATATTCCCCGTGAAAAGGAAGAAAGCAGCGTGAATAGCAACAGCAGCACTAGCAGCAAAACCAGCAGCAGCAGCAGTACTAGCAGCAGCAGCAGCATCACAAATCATGCTCACTCCAGTGCACCTGATCAATGTAAGCTGCAAGGGGTGGGGGCCCCAGGGGAAATACATTCTGAGAGCCCCACTGACGTCAGGGTGTGTACGTCACGGCGGGGACCCAATCAGCAAGCGCTGACGTTGTGACCTACATATCACCAGCCATCTTCCTTTCCTGCTGGGGTTTATCCCCCCCACCCCCTACCCCCTTCTTTCCTCTTCCCCGCTATCTCTGCCAGTCATTCTGTATGTATCTGTTAGCCAGGGGCGGGACAGCCTAGTGGGTGGAGAGGGAGCTGGTGATCAGACTCCAGATCGACCCACCTCCCAGACTCCCGTTGGTGAGGATTTTCCCCGCGAGTTCATATCAGTACCTGCCCTCCTTCGGATGCCGGGGACTTGTCGGTATAAATAGCACCTCTGGAAATTCTTTGCTTGGACTTCCCTCTGTCCAATCCCTTTTTCTGCCTTGTTCCTTTTTCTTCTACTTACCTCCTTCTCGTTTATGTTCTGCCTTCTTGGTCTATTTTCCGTATTCTTTGTCCCCCCCAAATTTAAATTTTGACAATTCTCTTCCATACCTAAGTCGGATGTGCAGGATCTAACTTGTCAGGTACCTAACGGCAGCAAAAGGCATTTTCGCTCATATGACCAATGGTTGATGTCTGAGCATTTGAAGAAGAAGAAGGAGGAGGAGGAGGAGGAGGTGAAGGAGGAGGAGGTGGAGGAGGAGGAGGAAGAAGAGGAGGAGGAGCAGCAGAACAAGAAGTAGTAGTATAGTAGTAGAGTATAGTAGTAGTAGTAGTTAGTAGTAGAGAGAAGAAGAAGAAAGAAAAGAAGAAGAAGAGAGAAGAAGAAGAAGGAAACTTTAAGCGCCAGTACGCACTTTCGACATCATGAAAGTGCCATTCGTGGGTAACAGAGAAACAATTTAGAAATATGCAATGGTGCAGTTAGAATCATCTGAACAGAGTACGCATCGTTAAAGGAGGCAAAGTAAAACACAAATCGCAGGTAAAAGACCAGAGAAAAGAAATCATTCCATCCACTTTCACCAAACACGTGGCTGCATCACATGTTTATAGACATCACTCCTGAAAAAGCGAGACGGTCTTCTCTAAAGTAGCCATTCTTCCTAAAACACAACATCTCGCCACTGGTCATGTCTTAGATTCTCCTGAATCAGATCTCCTCCCTCTCCTCTTCACATCATCATCTCTTGCTCACTTCCAAAGCTCAATTTTCTACACACTCTTGCAAAAGCTCTTCTCTCTTCTTCCTTCTTCTTCTCTTCTCTTCTTCTTCTCTTCTTCTGCTCCTTCTTCCTTCTTCTTCTTTTCTTCTTCTCCTCCTCCTCTTCTCCTCCTTCTTCCTTCTCCTTCTTCTCTTTCTTCTTCTCCTTCTTCTTCTTCTTCTTTTTCTTCTTCTTTTCTTCTTCTTTTTCTTCTTGTCTTCTCCCTCCTCCTTCTCCTCCTCCTCCTTTTCCTCCTCCTCCTCCTCCTCCTCCTTCCTTCTTCTTCTTCTTCTTCTTCTTCTTCTTCTCATTCTCCTCTTTCTCCTCCTCCTCCTCCTCCTCCTCTTCTTCTTCTTCTTCTCTTCTTCTTCTTCTTCTTCTTCTTCTTCTTCTTCTTCTTCTTCTTCTTCTTCTTCTTCTTCTTCTTCTTCTTCTTCTTCTTCTTCTTCTTCTTTCTTCTTCTTCTTCTTCTCTGCCTTCCCTTACCAGGTGGGATGCATAGTGCCAGGTCTTCCCCGTGCTGGTGACCTTACAGGAGGTCTGCCTGCTGGCCTCAGCTGACACATTCCCACTTCAGAGCAGCTCACATTATGTACAGTTGCATGCTGAGTAACTATGCCCGTATTTCCGTAACTTACCACGCGGACATATAACACAGGATATGTGCACATTATGTGATTCTCAGCATATGCATAAACACGAATGAGACTTAAAGCACTGACAAGCCTGCATTTAAAGCTGACCAGGCAAAATCGTAAACAAGTACCCACGCTTCATTCATTATAAAACTGTTGCTGAGATTTGAACCCAAGGCATAAAGGATGCACAAGACTGAAGTCAATCGGTTTTAACCACTCAGCTATACCGTTCATCCTTGTCTTTCAAAAAATCCATTTGAGCTTGAAATGGAAAAAACAACCGCCCCCTTCTGCACACATGAATCTGAAAAAAAAATATTATCTAGTGGGACAGTTTGTCCTTCTGAAAATTTTTCCCCTGGAAAAGAGAAGGGGCGGTGGGGCACGGGCACACAGACTGTCTCTAGATCAATGGCCAGGGCCGGTGTGTGCCCGTTGTGGGGGAGGGCCCCAGGGAAATGAATTTTTTGTCACTCTATTGACGTCACACGCGGACGTCACACGGGAGACATCGAAGCTTCACTGGTGACCAAAATTTGGGGCCCCTACTGGTGGGGGGTGGGGGTGGGGTGGTGGGGGTGCCTCTTTCCCACTATTCATTATTTTTTAATTCTCTGTCTCTTTTTTTCAGTCTCTCCCGTCTGTGTCTCTGTTTTTTTTCCCTTGTCTCTGTCTCACTTCTGTCGGTCTTTTCCCTGTACTCGTCCAACGCTTCTGCTGTCGTCGTCTGTTCTCTCTCTCTCTCTCTCTTCTCTCCTCTTTTCCCTTTTCTCTCTCCCTCTCTCTCTCTCTTCTCTCTTTTGCTCTCTCTGGAGCATGGTTTTATATCCTGTGTATGTTTTTTTAAATTTTTAATAATTATCTTTTTTTTTTCTTGCGTGTTTCCTTTATTTTGGGGCTGGATAAAAAAAAATCTTTTTTCTTAATCTAAACCCCGTGAAAAAAACTGCTTTGCGTTTCGTCTCTCTCCCCCAAACGGGTGAGAATAAACGGAGACCCCCCGTGAAAAACGCGTGCACAAGAAGTTAAACCTGTTCCCCTTTTAGAAAAGTAGACCAATGGGACTGTGGGAGCGATGAAAAAATTTACAAACTGCATACACCGGATATGGTTAAAATCCAATTGAGTGCTTATTCCAGTATTCAAAATAAACGAATTAAAACATTATCCTTCCTTCTCTTTCTTCTCTCTTTCTCTCTCTCTCTCTCTCTGCTTCTCCTCCTCTCGCTTCCTCTCTCTCTTCTCTCTTCTCTCCCTTCTCTCTTTCTCCTTCTCTCTTTTAAACTATTTCTTCCTTCCCCCTCTTTCTCCTCTCTCTTTCTCTCTCCTCTCCCTATCTCTCTCTCTTCTTTCTCTTTTTCCCCCTTTCTCTCTTTTTTTTTTCTCTCTCTTTCCTTTCTCTCTCTCTTCCCCTCTCTATCCTCCCTTTCTCTTTCTTTCTCTCTCTCTTTCTCTTCTCTATCTCCCTCTCTCTCCTTCTTTCTCTCTTTTTTTTCTTCCCTCTATCTATCTTTTCTCTCTCCTCCTCCTCTCTCTCTCCTCTCTCCTCTCTCTTCCTCCCCCCTTTCTCCTCTCCCTTTTCTCACTCACCCTCTCTCTCCCCTCCCCCTCTCTCTCTCTCAGACGGGAAAACCTTGTGGTAAAAGCGGTTTTCACGTTGGGAACTCTGACGGCCCCGGGTTCGAGCCTCTCGAAACGCCCGTTCATGGGAATCCTCCCCCCCCCCCCCCCCCTCCGCTCCCCAAAACCTCTGGGTTAACAGTGCAGACCCCCAAAAACCCCCGGATTCCGACTTCGTGAAAATATTTTCATATTGGAGTGTGTATGTTGTTGTGTGAAATTATGCATCGCCCTCCTTGTCTGTGTGTAGTGAAGGGGGAGGTAATGTGCATATTAAGGAAGTAGTACAAGGTGATGGAGCTTTTCTCCGCATCTTTTTCTCTCCTCAGCGAGTGAGGACCCAGTCACACTAAATGGGAAGGAGCTGGAAGAAGTGGAGACATTCACGTACCTGGGTAGCATCATTAACATGCAGGGCGGCACAGACGCAGACGTCAGAGCAAGAATTGGCAAGGCGAGGGCAGCGTACTTGCAGCTGAAGAACATCTGGAGCTCCAAGGTGGTGTCGACCCGCACAAAGATCAGGCTGTTCAACTTTAACGTCAAGTCAGTCCTACTATATGGAGCGGAGACATGGAGGACAACAAAAACCACCATCAAGAAAAGGCAGACCTTCATCAACAGCTGCCTGAGACGAATCTTCCAGATCCACTGGCCCGACACCATCAGCAACGTAGACCTGTGGCAACGTACCAACCAGCTGCCAGCCGAGAATGAAATCCGGCGCAGGAGATGGGGATGGATCGGGCACACCCTGAGAAAGCCAGCCAGCAACATCACAAGTCAGGCACTGTCATGGAACCCCCAGGGAAAACGAAAAAGAGGAAGGCCAAGAAACACCTGGCGACGCGACCTTGAGGCAAAAACCTGGAGACAGCTGGAGAGAATAGCCCAGGACAGAGGACTCTGGCGGACTGTTGTCGGCGGCCTATGCTCCAGGGGGAGTGATGGGCCTAAGTAAGTAAGTTTTCTCTCCTCCTTGCTGAGTTATACAGACTTACTTTTAATCATCTCATGAAGGACAATTACAATACTCACAGGCACATCATAATCTCGATTAAAAAAAGACCCTACAAGAAAGCTGAAGTTCCATGTTGTTATACCACTATTTACCCTCCTCCCCTGCTATTCTTTTAGTTATTTGTTGCTGTTGTTTATATTGTTGTTGCTGTTGGGCGTTCCCTTTGATTAACGCTCTGGGGGTCACCCAGAATGTGCACGCTGACTCACACATACAACCTAGGCTTCACTGTGAGACTGAAACTGCATAATGGATGATAAGTTTACGTGTAGGTGTATGATGGTTATAAGTACCTTGCCATATTGGCAGCCGTACTCCGACTTTATATGATATTTTCTCCTTTAAAGGAGAGAGAAGATTGTTATGTTAAGAGCTTGTCATGGCTGAAGGCAGTCTTAAAACAACATTTTACAACATAACAGCATTTTAGTGTAGGCCTGGGCAATTAGCTGACATGGATACCTGACACAGCTTTTGGCCTGGGCCAGATTCTTTCGGTTATAAACTAGCCCCGCTTCCATATTTAGCATTAGAGGATGATCCAAGTCTTCTTCTCTAGCACAGGTAAATGGAAAAATAATATGGATGCATGTCTTCATCCAGTGTCTGTGCCAGGCTATTCCTGTTCTTACCACATCTGACTCCTGCTTTGAAAATACATTTGCAGACAGAAAAAGAAAAAAAATGTAATGGATGGCGCTGTTCTTGTAGCAACGCGCTCTCCCCACGGAGAGCAGCTCGAATTTCACGCAATGAAATCTGCCGTGCTTTGAAATGTAAAGGTAAAGGTGTCCCATAACCTATGTGGTCGTAGGGTAGCGAGGCAACAGAGACCTCAGCTTCTCCAGGGGCCATCATATTGAGGGTGGCGTCCATCTCCTCTCCCTCGCTGCTTTACCTTCCCTGACCCTAAAGAGGGCAGGTACCCATTTACAGCTGGGTGAACTGGGGTGGGGGGGGGGGGGGGACTGTACTGAAGCCAAAGCACGCAAACGGTCACCCATCCACTTGGTAACCACGCTCGACGCTGCTTAACATGGGCTTGGGGAAAGCGAGTGCTCTGACCATTGAGCTATCCCGTTCCCACAACATCTGACTCCTATCTAAAAACAACAACACAACAAGAAAAACTGCTGCCTCAGATTTTAGGAAGATTAAGGGAGCGGTGATGGTGGTAGGAGGGGGAAGAGTCTGTTTATTTGGTGGGCTTGTGGTTGTATTCGATACTCCACAGATATACAGTGCACTTTGCGTTGTTGCACAATGAATATTGTTACGAGAGAAAACTGAATGCGCTAATGTGTCTGTGTTTGCATGCGCGCAGGAGCCCCTATGTTTTCTTCGTGCATGCATACACGTACCTGCCTGACCCGAAGTATGCCAAGGGGTCTGCCAGCATGGCAGGTATTAAGAGTCTAATATCAAGTGAAAACGTATCTATCTATCGATCTGTAAAACCTTTAGAAATACAAAGCAAAAACTGCTGGAAGGACGGAGAAGATTAAAATGTTAAAGAAGGATCTATCTATCTATCTATCTGTCCCGTAGTCTGACGACCGTGGGGGCACCCTCAAAGACTCAACAACCAGTTCCCTCCATTCCTCTCTCTGTTCTACCTTTCTCAGGGTTTTGTTGAGTTCTAGGCCTGTCAATTCGCTGATGTTATCCTCCCAGCTCTTCCTTGGTCTGCCTCTTCTTCTTCCTCCTTGGACAGTGCCTTGCAAAACTGTCTTTGTAATTCCTTGGGATCTTGTGACATGCCCATACCATTTAAGTTTACGCTTTTTCACCATCGTTAGAAGGTTCTCATAGGGTCCAATGGTTTGCTGGATTCTGTTATGCACGCTTTCGTTGCTTATGTGGTCTTTGTAGGAGATGCCAAGGAGTCTCCGAAAGCATCTCATCTCCACTGCCTGTACTCTTCTCTCCAAATCTGCAGTCAGGGTCCATGATTCACAGGCATACAGAAATATGGATATGACAAGGGAGCGCATTAGTCTGATCTTGGAGATAAGTGAGATATTCTTATCTCTCCAGATGGTGTTTAGTTTTGACAAAGCTGTTATTGTCTGTGCAGTCCTGCATACTACTTCTGGCTTGGATCCCTGGTCTGATACAATGGCTCCCAGGTACTTGAAGCTTTGAACTGTTTCCAGCTTCTGGTCATTAACCCTGATATCAGTGCTAATGCCGTTGGTGTTATTAGTCATCAGTTTGGTCTTCTCTGCACTGATTTCCATGCCGTATGTTTTGGAGGCCTTATCCAAGTGTTCTGTTAGGCTGGCAAGCTTTTTCTGATCCTGCTATTCCATCAATGTCATCTGCGAAGCGGAGGTTTGTGATCGTTCTGCCACCAATGCTGACTGATCCTTCATGATGTTCCAGTGCATCAGCCATGATTCTCTCAAGGAAGATGTTGAAAAGAGTGGGTGAGAGTAGACAGCCGTGCCTTACTCCATCTGTTGTTCGAAACCATTCTCCAATGTTGTTGTTGTAGTACACTGCACTGGTGGCCTCGCTGTACAGCTGTTTGATGACTCTGATCAGGTTTGCATTGATGCTGTACAAATTCATGGTTGCCCACAAAGCTGCATGCCACACCCTGTCAAATGCCTTCTTAAAATCGATAAATACGTGGTAAAGGTCTTGTTGATGTTGAAGGTACCGCTCACATAGTATTCTGAGGTTGAATATCTGTTCTGTTGTGCTGCGTCCTGCTCTGAAACCTGCTTGTTCCTCAGCAATGATGGCCTCTGCTTGTGGCTTCAGTCTATTCAATATTATCTGCAGCATGACCTTGCTTGGGTGACATATGAGGCTGATTGTGCGGTAATTATGGCATTGTTGTAGATTTCCTTTCTTGGGGAGGGTGATGATGAGTGACTGTGTCCATGGTGTTGGCCATTTTCCTGTCTGCCAGATCTTGTTGCAGATTCTTAGTAGGGCGCTGATCATGGCTTCCCCTCCAGCTTGGACCAACTCAGCTGGAATGTTGTCAGCCCCTGCTGACTTCCCCTTTTTCAGCGATCTGACTGCTGTTTCCACTTCTTCTCGGAGGATAGGGTGACTGTCTGTGTCTTTGCTTTCGGGTACATTAAGGACTTCTGGATCTCCTGCGGTTCTATAGTTATACAGGTCGGAGCAGTATTCTGTCCATCTGTTCAGAATATCCTGGTCGTCAGTGAGACACTTCCCATTTTTGTCTTGGATTGTTAAACCTTTTCTCTGTTTCGTGCTAGTCAGGTCTTTCACCAGCTGATATGCTTTCTTGCTATTGTTTTTCTTGATGTTCTCTTCAATGTCTTGGCACTGTTTACCGATCCATTTCTCTTTTGCCTCCGTCATGGACTTCCTGATTCTTTTGTTGACTGCCCTATATTGTTCTGCTCTTTCTTTTGTTTCATTTTTCTTTTTCTTCAACTCTCTACGCTTGTCGCATAGTTGTAGGATGTTAGGTGTGACCCATGGTTTTTTGACTGGTCGGTGTTTGCCAAGAAGCTCGTTTGCTGTTTCAGTCACTGCTGTATTGAAACTATTCGTCAGTGTATCTATGTCTGAGTCTATCACAGTGAGTGCTGCAAACTTTCCACCTATCCTTGCTTGAAAAATTTCTAATACCTCTGGGTCCTTTAGCTTCTCGAGGTCAAATTTGATCTGATGTTGTTCCGCTTGTGGATTTTCTTTAGACGTAGTCGGAAAGTCATCATCACAAGATCATGATCACTCCCTATGTCTGTCTGGCTCCGCCAGGTTTGATTTGCCCAAGATACACCCATGAAAAAGACAGCCAGAATCTCCATACCGGATCGGTCGTCGCCCGGGTTACCAAGGACCGCGCCTTCTGTTGCTCATCAGGACAGATGTCGAAAGTATGCTACTGATGTAAAACGCAGCAAAATTCCTGCCAGAAACAACACCATCATTGGCACATGGAATGTACGGACACTAAGAGCTGCAGGCAAAGTGGAAGAACTGACACATGAGATGTCCAGATATCAATGGCACATCCTTGGGCTCTGCGAAGTCAGGTGGAAAAACATGGGAGAAACAACGACCCAGGAAGACCACAAATTATACTACAGTGGAAAACAGGATAAACATGAACACGGCGTGGGGTTTCTCGTTCACAAAGACACCGTGAACACCGTCATGAGTTGTCAGCCTGTGTCCAGCAGACTTATTACCATCCGCCTGAGAGCAACCCCCTTTAACATAACTATAGTACAGGCATACGCCCCTACATCAGACTGCACAGATGAAGCCGTAGAAGAATTTTATGACCAGCTACAAGAGGTTCTGAATCAAACACCCAAGAAAGACATCCTCGTTGTGCAAGGTGACTGGAACGCCAAGGTAGGAGAAGATGCATGGAAAGACTGGAAGGGCGTTTGTGGGCCACATTGTAATAACCAATCAAATGAAAGAGGCTTGAGACTCCTGGAGTTTGCCAGTAACAACCACCTCCAGCTAGTGAATACACTTGGCCCACACAAGAAATCCAGAAAATGGACATGGCATAGCCCAAATGGAGAACACCACAACCAAATAGATTAAATCATGGTGAAAAGACCGTTTCAGTCTAGTGTTAACATCGCAAAGAAGGATAGTAAAGGTTAAAGAGGACTTATAAAGGTGAAAATAGATTATAACGGTAAAAAAAGAAATTATAAAGGTAAAAAGGGATTATAACGGTAAAAAATTGATAATAAAAGAGAAACGGGATTATGAAGATAAAAAGATATAAAGGTAATAAATAATAAAGGTAAAACGATATTGTAAAGGTAAATATGGACTATACAGGTAAAATAGGATTATATGGTCAAAAAGGATTATATACATGTGGACAAGGGATTATAAAGATAAAGGAGGATTGTAAAGATAAAAGGTGAAAAGGTTTATAAAGGCCACAAAGGTCGTGAAGGTAAAAAAGGAATTATAATGGTAAAGAAAAGGATCATGAAGGTGATAAAGGGATTAAACAGGTAAAAAGGGGGATTATAACGATGAAAAGCGATTATAAAAATAAAAAAGGATTATAAAGTAAAAAAGTATTATAAAGCCGTAGTTGATGGCGAGAATCTGGGTAGTCAAGAGAGTGTACTGACGCAAGGATTGATAGCATTATAAGCCAGGATCAATACAGGAAAGCTCTCTCTCCCTCCTCTCTCTCTCTCTCTCTCTCTCTCTCTCTCTCTCTCTCTCTCTCTCTCTCTCTCTCTCTCTCTCTCTCTCTCTCTCTCTCTCTCTCTCTCTCCCAAGAGATGTAAAAAAACGGCTGCGGTAACACACTTAATTCAAGTTTACCATATTATCATTTGAATGTTCTGTGGTCTGAGTGTTGTCAGTGCAAAATACAATAATGATGATAATGTGATGTACGGTTCACAACTTTTGAGAATGTCAGTTTGTAGATGTATTGTTTTATGGCTACGTTTGAAAGCCTGTAGCGACTGTTCATTGTTATCGCGTTGTGTATTCCCATTGAGAAAGGGTTGATACTGCAGGCGCTGGACACACTGTCTCTTCCCCATCCTACTTTTGACACTTTTCATCATCACCGTCATCTGCTTTGTCCGTTTGTCTTCATTTTTGTTTTTATCCTTTTCATATACAAGCTTAAAAACAAGCGTCCACATCGTCTTGAAGTGAATAGATATCAAAGGATGAGGAGAACCTGGACGCTCCATTAAGGAGAAAAAAGCCTTGAAATCGGAGTATGGCTGCCTACTCGGAGAGGTACTCCAAAACAGTCATACAGGCAAACTTCTCATTTAGCGTACTTCCTATCTCACGGTGATTCTCAGGTGGGATGAGTGAGTCAGAGTGTGGCATGTTCTGAGTGACGTACAGGGTCTTAAGCTGGGGAACGCACAACAACAAAGAAGAACAAGGAGAATGCGAGAAGAATGCTAAGAAGAAGAAGAATGCAAAGAACGCGAAGAACAATGCTACGAAGAAGAAGAAAGCATAGAATGCGAAGAACAATTCTACGAAGAAGAAGAATGCAAAAAAGAATGCGAAGAGAATGCGGGGAAAAATGAGAAGAATGTAAAGAAGAAGAAGAAGAAATGCGAAGCAGAATGCGAGGAAGAAGAATGCTAAGAAGAAGAATGCAAATAATGCGAAGAACAATGCTACGAAGAAGAAGAATGCAAAGAAGAATGCGAAGAATGCAAAGAAGAAGAAGAAGAAATGCGAAGTAGAATGCGAGGAAGATGAATTCAAAGAAGAATGCAAAAAAGAAGAAGAAGTCGAAGAAGACGAAGAAGACATGCTCCAGAACAAATGGCTTGATGATCACCAAGCTCTCAACAGCAGCAGGGGGATGGCCCAGACTGAAGAAATAGTTGAGGTAGTGATGTCTGTTTCTACAGGTCAAAGAACTGATTGACTCATTGATCATCTCGAAAATAGGAGATGACATATGTGTGGAAATCGTCCCAGTACAGCACCAGAACCAAACTAAGACTATACCAGAGCTGTGTACTTTCCACCCTTTTGTACGACTCAGAGTGCTGGAGGATGACTGAGAGTGACTTCGACAAACTATCCATATTCCACACGAAGAATCTCAGAAGAATCTTGCGCATCTTCTGGCCTGAGACCATCTCCAACCAAGAACTTTTTGCCTGTTGCAGCCAAGAAAGCATGGACAACATCATCATGCATAGGCGATGGGGATGGATAGGGCATATCTGCCGTCGGGAACAGGGAAACATCGCCCGAACAGCCCTCCGCTGGACACCAGAGGGAAAACGCAAACGAGGACGACCCAAGAACACTTGGCGTCGGACTGTTGAAGCAGAGCTGAAGACCTTCCAACATACCTGGGGAACCATTCAGAAGCTGGCCCAGGACAGACAGGAGTGGAGAACTTTTGTTGCTGCCCTACGTGCCAAAAAGGCACAAAGGCATTGATGATGATGATATACATGCAGATAAGACCATGATAACGCTTAAACACTATTGACTGTTTTGAAAAAAAGTGCTACACAACACAATTTTCAAATAAGAAGATCCAAATACAAAACCGAACAGTGTCGAATGCAAGGGCTTTGATTTGTTTTTCCAAGATATAGCGCTATATGAATTACATTTATCATAATGATTATAATGATGATAATAATAATAATAATTATTATTATTATTATTACTATGATGATGATGATTGCTGTTGTTGTATCATCATCATCATCATCATCATTATCATCATCATCATCATCATCATCATCATCATCATCATCATCATCATCATCATCATCATCATCATCATCACCATCATCATCATCATCATCATCATCATCATCATAATCATCATCATTAACAGGTCATCGTAAGCCCCGTTTGAACGTTGTTCCTCACATTATTTTAGGAAGCGACCTTAACTGCTGTGACAAAAGCCAGACATCAGACATTGAGTTCTTGTGCGGACTCCTGATTATCGGGAAAGTCTACCCCCTAATTACATTACCGGTATGACATGTTCGTCAGCGCTACGTCAACGGTGCCTTCATTATTCTCTCTCGCTACTCCGCTCCAGCTCCGCGGTGTTGATCAATGGTGATAGTTTTGCGTATGCGACAGTGAGTCCACTATGTATACAACAGCCGTATTCCGAGTTCAGGGATGATGTCTAAACTCGACATCGGTCTGCTTGCGTTTTTTTGTGACATCCATTCCTATCTGCACATAGTGGCCTACACTTACGAAATCTTCCGAATGCACGTAGAACATCTTGCGCACAGGTTAAAGCCCGTTCCGCTTATCGGAAAAGTAGGCCATTGTGTGCCGGTGGGAACAGATGACAAAATTGACAAAACTGCATACACACGGGGACTGGATGTAAAAAAAAGCACACGAGTGCTTATTATATTATCCTCGAAATAAAAGAATAAAATATAAAATAATAAAATCGTGAATGCCTCTCAGCTTGCGCCCAAGATGTTCTGCGCGCCTATGTGCATGGGATTTCGATTTTCAGTCTCATCCGAAGGAGTTTTAGGTGAGTGGAGTCGACACTGATGTTAGCTACAGGAGGAAAATTCCCTAGAGCTTGTGTTTCGGTGGTGGCTCGAACCCGAACCGTAAGATCGTGAGCTCAACGCTCTAACCACAAGGCCAATCCGTTCCCTGCCTGATGTTCAGAAGCTAAGGAGAGTCTTGTTACTGGCTTGGCGAATGATTTTCTTGAAGATCATGTTCAGACTTGTTTATAAAATATTCTTAGTCTATCTTTTCAACAAAGTGCAGTAAATGCTCTTCAATGCACTGGTTAAGATTTTATGACTACATAGGGGATCACCTAGTCATAAAGTTAGGGCATGAAAAATTGAACCAATCAGTGCATATAAAAAATGTATGTGTAAGTGAATGAACGAATGAATGAATAAATGAGAGAGAGTGAGAGAAAGTGAGAGACAGACAGACAAAGACAGAGAGAGACAGAGAGTCAGAGACAGAGATCTTCATTTATTTTGTTTTGTTTATTTTATTATAGAGACAGAAAGATTGAGGCGAAAGACCCAACAAACAGACAGACAGACAAACAGAGAGGCATGCGCATTTAAAAAAAAAAAGCTTCAAAAAGTAGGTCAGTTCCACAATGAAACCAGGCTACCACAAGTGACGTTCTCTCCTCTCTTCTTTCTTGCCTGCCTGCCTGCCTGCCTGCCTGATGCAAAAGCTATGGATGGAAAAAAAAGACCGGGTTATTCCCCAGATTACGCCACAATGAAAAATGATGTTGGATGACGAAAGCGGAGCTGGTAGACAAAAAGTCTTGCTTAAAAGAAACTCCACTGATGGCAAGGAGATTACAGAAATAAATATAGAAAGAAATTAATAAAGAAAGAAAGGCAAGGAGATTTTAATAAAACAACATAGAAAGAAATTAAGAAAGAAAGGCAAGGAGATTTAAAAACATATATATATATATATATATACAGAGAGAGAGAGGGAGAGAGAGAGAGACGTTTAGAAAGAAAGAAAGGCAAGGAGATTTAAGAAAATAAATATAGAAAGAAAGTAAGCAAAAAAGAACCAAGGAGATTTTAAAAAAAATATAGAAAGAAAGGCAAGGAGATTTAAAATAATAGAAAGAAAGTAAGAAAAGAAAGAAAGGTAAGGACATTTAAAAAAATAGAGAGAGAAAGAAAGTACGAAAGAAAGAAAGGCAAGGAGATTTTGAAATAGTATATATAGAAAAAAAGTACGAAAGAAAGAAAGGCAAGGAGATAAAAATTTTTTTTTTTATATC
This sequence comes from Rapana venosa, assembly GCA_028751875.1. Taxonomy (NCBI): domain Eukaryota; kingdom Metazoa; phylum Mollusca; class Gastropoda; order Neogastropoda; family Muricidae; genus Rapana; species Rapana venosa. Next base: position 87,815,302 of record CM054136.1, on the reverse strand, counting down.
TTATGTATATATATATATGGAAAGAAAGTAAGAAAGAAAGAAAGGCAAGATTAAAAAAAATAACTATAGAAAGAAAGTAAAAAAAGAAAGGCAAGGAGATTTTTAAAATATATATAAAGTAAGAAAGAAAGACAGGCAAGGAGATTTCTAAAAAAAAGAAAGAAAGTAAGAAAGAAAGAAAGGTAAGGACATTTAAAAAAATAGAGAGAGAGAAAGAAAGTACGAAAGAAAGAAAGGCAAGGAGATTTTTGAAATAGTATATATAGAAAAAAAGTACGAAAGAAAGAAAGGCAAGGAGATAAAATATATATATATATATATATATTATGTATATATATATAAAGAAAGAAAGTAAGAAAGAAAGAAAGGCAAGATTAAAAAAAAAAACTATAGAAAGAAAGTAAAAAAAAGAAAGGCAAGGAGATTTTTAAAATATATATATAATATAAGAAAGAAAGACAGGCAAGGAGATTTCTAAAAAAATAGAAAGAAGTAAGAAAGGAAGGCAAGGAGATTAAACAAAAAATAGAAAGAAAGTAAGAAAGAAAGAAAGGCAAGGAGATTTTAAAAATAGAAAGAAAGTAAAAAAAAGGAAGGCAAGGAGATTTTTTAAAAATAGAAAGAAAGTAAGAAAGAAAGAAAGGCAAGGAGATTTTAAACAATCTATTTAGAAAAAAGTAAAAAAGAAAGAAAGACAAGGTGATTTTAAAAAATATATAGAAAGAAAGGAAGAAAAGAAGGAAGGAAAAAAAGCGGTGGAGGTAATGGCTTGGTATTGTCATCAGGGTGATGATGGATGACGTGTCAGTCCACTCCTACGTAAGATCAATGGTCATCTGTCGTCTCCTCCTGCCCTCCCCCCTCCCTCTCTCTCTCTCTCTCTCTCTCTCTCTCTCTCTCTCTCTCGCCCTCTCTGTCTGTCTGTCTGTCTGTCTGTATGTCTGTCTGTATGTCTGTCTCTCTCACACTTTCTCTCTCCCCCCCCCCTCTTCCCCTCTCCCCCGCTCTCTCTCTCTTTCAAGGGATGGCCTAGTGGTCAGAACATTGCGCTCGCAATCTGACGACCCCGGGCTCGAATCCCGTTCACGGGGATATTTTCCCCTGGAGTTAACATCAGTGCAGACTCCACTCTCCCCAAAAGTCCTTCGGATGAGACTATAAACCGAGGTCCCGTGTGCGAACGCACGCAGAACACCTTGCGCACACGTTAAAATCCTGTTCCGCTTATCGTAAGAGTATGCCATTGTGTGCCGGTGGGAACAGATGACAATTTACAAAACCGCATACACACAGGGACTGGATGTAAAAAAGCATATAAGTGCTTATTCCATTATCCTCGATATAAAAGAATAATCCAAAACAAAAAATCTCCCCCCCTCTGTCTTTCTGTCTGTCTGTCTGTCTCTCTCTCTTTCTCTCTCTCTCTCTTTCACACTCTCCCCCCCCCCCCCCCCCGCTCTGTGTGTGTGTGTGTGTGTGTGTGTGTC
>CM054136.1:87803815-87808815 GCA_028751875.1 Rapana venosa | reverse complement strand
TCAGACGCGCTCTCCAAGACCATACTGCAAGGAACAGTGCAGGGGAAGATAAAGCGGGGCAGGCTGAAAGAGAAATGGGCAGAGAACATCTCTGAATGGACCGGGAAGAGCTTCTCCACAACCCAGGCACTCTTGCTTACAAGAGAACATAATGTGAGGTGGGTGGTGTGTGGACAAAAGCACTGGCAAATATATAGAGAAAGGACAGCAGGGCGAAGCTTTTCTTCTGATCAAACAACACTAATGAAGAAAATGCCGGCCCCGCACTTCCATCTTTCGTCACAGTATTCATCCATTGATTCTTTCCTTTCCGTCCTCATACTAGCTTAAGTACCTATACCGTAACAACCGCCTACGCTTTTCTTTTTCTGAATGTCTCGGTCAATACTGCTTATGCATCGTATAAAGAAGACGAAGTGCTGTAAGTGCATCTTAAACTACTGGATAAGGTGTGCAGTTGCGAAATATCAGCATCACTCCGAACTTTGATGCGTTGTTGTTGTTCTTGTTGTTGCTGCAGTGCGCAAGATGGGAACAGTATAAGTTTTGGTTTCTTTTCTTTTTAGTTTTCATGCTGTTTTAATTTCGTTAATAATAATAATAATAATAATAATAATAACAAATGATGTTTTATATAGCGCTGTATATTGCACAGACAAATCAAAGCGCTTGCACTCAACTCATTCTTACAGTCATGCAACCAATAGCAAGTAATAATTCAAACAAGTCCAAATGCACGCACACACACACAAACACACACACACACACAAACACACACACACACACACACACACACACACACACACACACACACACACACACACAAAACACACACAGGTAATACACTTTGGCAGGGTGATGGAATTTTTGGCTGTTGATATAATAATGAGATTCCGTCTTTGGAGACCTTCTGCTGTGTGCCTCTGCCTAAAGCAATCGTTCTGCTACCTTGATACTGTCAGTCAACTCTACAACCAATGCTCTCTTTCTGCAATGCGTTAAAGTTTTTGAGGCCTTTGAAGACCTTCTGCTGTGTGCCTCTGCCTAAAGTAATCGTTCTGCGTTAACCCACGAGAAGCTGTAGATACAATGAATACACGCGTTTAGATCAGTTGTATTCCCGAAGCTGGAGCACGGCTACCTTCATGGTGTGCCAATACGGTCGCATGCACACACATCTCACCATTTGTGAACCTCAAAGTTCCAGCCAAAGAATGAAAATATAAACTGCTGTAAATGATATTGTATTTGGAGTCATTCTCTTTGGAAATAACGCACCTGTGTGTGTCGGAGGAGATGGGAGTGCGCGCGCCGCGCATGTGTGTGATGTTGTGTGTGTATATGTTGTATATGTTTTTGTATTGTGTTGTATGTGTATGCATGTGTGTATGTATGTATGTATATGTATGTATGTTTATGTGTGTATGTATGTATGTATGTATGTATGTATGTTGTGTATGTATGTATGATATGTATGTATGTGTGTATGTATGTAGTTGTAGTGTTATGTGTGTTGTATTTTATGTATGTATGTAGTATGTATGTATGTATGTATGTATGTATGTATGTGATGTATGTGTGTGTTATGTATGTATATATGTATGTGTATGTATGTGTTGTATGTATCTATGCATGTGTATGTATGCACTGTCTGTCAGTCTTTGTCTGTGTGTGTGTCAACTAGGATGACAGGAAGAAAGACATACTGAAAGGCAGCAGTAAACCTAAAAAAGGACGAAAAAAAAAGTATGTTCTTTCGAGCCAGAAGGCCCATAGAGCCGGAGCTTATCCCGGTTTCTGTAGCGTTAAGCGAACTGATGGTTTTTCACCACCCCTGTGACAGGACGCTAGTCTGTCGCCAGATACTTCCCCAGCAAAAAAGGACGAAGAGTCATTTTAAAAAAAGTGTCCCCCAGAGCCCCCATCCCTCACACACCTTCCTTTCTGTCTCCCCGCTCTTGTTCACTTCATCATAACAATCATAATGAAGAGATGATGGAGAGGACAACTGGGTCAATACCGATAATGAAAAGATGCTATGTGGTGTTGTACACAACTATGTGTACCTGTACACGTTGACAGTTACTATGAGGATATGAGTGCCACCCCCACCCCACCACCCACCCTCTTTGGTTTTGTTGTTGTTGTTTGTATTGTGGTCTATGGCAGAAGTACTAAGAGTTTCAGAGAGAGAGAGAGAGAGAGAGAGAGAGAGAGAGAGAGAGAGAGAGAGAGAGAGAGAGAGAGAAGGAGGAGAGAGAGAGAGAGAGAGAGAGAGAGAGAGAGAGAGAGAGAATGACAATGACAATGACAAATTCTTTTCTTTCGAGGATAATGAATAAGCGTCCATGTGCTTTTTTACATTCCGTTCCTGCCCTTAGGGATACATCATATATAATAAAGTAAACCCAATACCCATACACTCATACAGTAAAAGACAAAAGAACACTCCTACACAAAACCCACAAAAAAGGGATATATATATATATATATATATATATATATATATATATATATATATATAAAATATATATATATATACATATATAGTAATATATAGATAGCATGTTTATATATATATGTATATATAAGAGAGAGAGAGAGAGAGAGAGAGAGAGAGAAGAGAAGAGACAGAAGAGAGAGAACAGAGAGACACAGAGAAGAGAGAGACAGAGAGAGACAGAGAGAGAGACAGAGAGAGACAGAGAGTGAGTTTCCCTGTCCTCAAGACACTTACGTCTACATCATCTTGACACCTTCTTCTCCACACCAAAGTCAACGCTGAACGCTGGGCAGCTGAGGAGACAGAGTACAAGAGCTGTTGAAAGGGGATTACAGGGTTTGGCATCAAGAGAGGGGATATGATGATGTGCCAATAGCGTGGACATTGGATGTGTCAGTACAGCGTGTGTAAGTGGACCTTAATTATTTTTTTCTATGTTCAGGTGGTTTTAGAACCTTTTAACCCGGCATGGGGTTTATTTGAAGTAATCAGTGTGTGTGTGTGTGTGTGTGTGTGTGTGTGTGTGTGTGTGTGTGTGTGTGTGTGTGTGTGTGTGTGTGTATGTTGAGAATTAAAAGAGTTTTGTTTGTGTGCTTAGTTTAACAAAATTGTATTTTCTGAGGGTAGTAGAATAAGACTTTCTTTTTTACATCCAGCCCTCGGAAAAATTGAAAGCAAGTAAACAAATACATAAACAAAATGAATCATAATAATCACAATAGATATCACCACAATCATCAAATTCAAATAAAAAACTTTATTATCTCAGAGACAGAGAAATTCCATCGTTGTCGTCGTCACCACCACCACCACCACCACCACCACCACCACCCCACCACCACCACCACCATTCTCCAGGCTGGTCTGTCCTCCAGTCTTTGCAGCAACACGGTCTTAATAATCGATGACATAAATCAGTCAATAAATGACAGGAGTATTGACTGGACCAGTTACCCACAGTATTCATACAACACCCTAATCAGTGAGAAGAGAGCTAAGAAGACGCTGTGAAAATGAATTAAAGGGAAAACGCTTTTTATAGGATAAAAAGCTGAACTGAACTAATGTTAAACGATTCGTAAAGAACGCGCTGAAATACGTCGTTTTGTCGATGTGATTCATAAAGTCCAGAACATTTCTTCTGATTTCTCTCATCTCCACACCCATTCAAAATGAGTTTTATTCCTTAAGTTAGCATCACTATTGACTCCACTTCCCCGAAAGTCCTATCAACCAATGTCCAATATACTAACGCCTGCATAACATCCTGCGCAGTTTTAAACCAATATTTTTTCCCGAAGAGAAGGCTATTACGTACAGGTAGGGACGGATGACAAAATTTTTTTTAAAAACACTCACAAACACCAGGCTGGATTTAAAAAATCACCCCTGAAGTCGGTATTTGGCTGCCTTAATGGTAAGAAAATGGTTGCAATCACAAAATCACACCACCGGTGAACCTCACAGCTCTAACCTAGGAATAACACCAGAAAAAGGACATCCAAACCAAAAAAAGGACATCCAAAGCAAAAAAAGGACATCCAAAGCAAGAAAGCCACCCTGACCCTAATCCCCCTAATCCCAAACACCTGCCTCAGCTTTTGCCAATCGGACAGGTGTCTGCTTCTTGAGTGTTATTGACCCCTCTGTTCTTGTGGACCGTCCATTACCCACCCACCCACACACACGACAGGGACGATGAAAGCTCTCTTGACGCAAAAGTGTTTGTGGCTTCGTGGATTATCATAATGTGCACAGAGTTCGTTATCGCTACTGTTGTTGTCGTTGGTGTTGGTTGTGGAAGTGGTGGTGTTGGTGGGGGTAGTGATGGTGGTGTTGGTGGTAGTGGTGGTGGTGGTGGTGTTCTTGTACGTGCGTTGAATGTATATTGCTCACGAAACCTCGGTGTATTATCTGAACCAAGAGACTAGGACCCAGACCACCATTCAAGGTATGGTGAAAGAGGAAAAAGATCAGAATTCAATTGAAATCGAGTCTGCGCTGCTACTTTCTAGGCAGATGAGTTACCTATAGACCAAAGAAGAAAAACACCAAAGAAAAGAGAGTGAGAGAGAGAGACAGACAGAGACAGAGACACAGAGACAGAGACAGACATAGAGACGCTGAGACAGAGATACAGAGACAGAGAGACAGACAGACGGAGACAGAGAGAGACAGAGACGGAGACAGAGAGAAAGAGACAGAGAGAGACAGAGACAGAGACAGACAGACAGACAGACAGAGAGAAGAAATGGGGGTAAAAAGCAATACGTCAAACGAGTAAACACTCAACAATTTCATTATTCAAAGGCAGAAGAAAAGACACAACAAGAAAAACCAAAGCAAAAGCAGGATATTTCACGCCTGACAACCAAACTCTGACAACAGAGAATGCAGGAAGAAGAAAGCAAAGTTAAAGAACAGACAGACAGAGAGAGAGGGGAGAGAGAGAGGAGAGAGATAAGAGGGGAGAGAGAGAGAGGAGAGAAGAGAGAGA
>CM054136.1:87796315-87801315 GCA_028751875.1 Rapana venosa | reverse complement strand
AGAGAGAAAAGAGAGAAAAAGAGGGGAGGAGAGGTGTCCAAAACAAAAACAAAAAAGAAAACAAAAAGAATATTAAGAATAAGAGAGGAATGAAAAAAAAACATGAGAAAAAGAGCAAAACAGAAGCAAACAAAAAAAAACAAAACACAAAAAAAAACAGGAGAGAAGGATGATCTAGCGCAAGACAAAACAGAACTGGATGACGGACACTAATACATACAAGAACAATCAAGAAAAGATAAAATGAAAAAAAACATAGAAAAATTGACACATGAGAAAAAAACCTATGAAAACATGAAAGGATTAAACAAAAACAATGGAAGAAAGAGGAGAGAAAGAAAAAAAAAGAAAATCAGATGCACGAAATGAAGAAAGAGAAGACAAGGGGCAAGATAGGGAAAAAACAATAATATGGAAGAATATAATATATAAAAAGAAAATAATGTTGAAAAAACACCTTAAAACAGATGAAAGCGAATTGAAATTGAGAAAGTAAAATGCAACAAAAAACAAAACAGCAAGTTGAAGCTAAAATTTAAAACAAAAGATATCTAGAAAAAAGAGATAAGAATACTCTAAAAATACAACAGCATATTATAAAAAGGGCAAATATATTCAGCAGGATTCATGTAGTATATTATAATGATGGTCATTATGATGATAATGATGACGAATTTGGCGACGAAGATGACAACCACGATGATGACGACGACGACAGCGATGATGATACTAATGATGATATTGATAATAATAATGATGATAATAATGATAACCATAATAACTATCCTAAGAATACTAATAGAGAAAGATATTAATCTTATGAATGACGATGGAAAAACTACCATAAAGGAAAAACATTAGAACGTAAGCATACCCCGTACTTCTACGATAGCATCAAAGAATACACACGTACACATTCACACACAAATACACACACATACACACAATACACACACACACATACACCACACAACCACACCACACTCACACACACACACACGCACGCACGCACGCACACACACACATACGCGCGCACGCACACACCACGCACGCACACACACAGACACACATAGTTTTGTTCCTTGATAGATGGCTTGATGAAAAAAAAATGCATTGCTTATTCAATGTACATTCTGGAAATATAAATTTAACTTGACATCACACACACACACAGACACACACACAAACACACACAAGCACACACACAAACACATAAACAAACACACAGAGAAACACACACAAACACACACACACACAAACAAACACAAGCACACAAACACACGCACACACAAACATACGCAAACACACACAAAAACAAACACAAAAAACCCCCCCAGACACACCACACACACACAAACACAAGCAAACACACACACACAAACAAACACACACAAACACAAACAAACACGCACACAAACAAACACAAACAAACTTCTCTCTCTCTCTCTTCTCTCTCTCCTCTCTCTCTCTCTCTCTCTCTCTCTCTCTCTCACTGACTATCTCAGTCAGTCTGCCTGCCTGCTGCCTGCCTGCCTGCCTGCCTGCTTCCTGCCTGCCTGTCTGTCTGTCTGTCTGTCTGCCTGCCTTCCTGTCTGCCTGTCTGTCTGCCTGCCTTCCTGTCTGCCTGTCTGCCTGCCTGCCTGCCTGCCTGTCTGTCTGCCTGCCTTCCTGTCTGCCTGTCTGTCTGTCTGTCTGCCTGCCTGCCTGCCTGCCTGTCTGTCTGTCTGTCTGTCTGTCTCTCTGTTGCACCGAACAGCCGAAAAGTGTTGACGAAAAGAAAAGCAAAGCAACCGAAGAAAAGAGAGAAAGCTTTGCAAGCTCTGATGGATGCCTGGTGCTTCTGACTGTGACACCGTGGTGACAGAAGAAAGGAATAAATAAACAAACAAACAAACAAACCAAATAAACAAACAAAGACACAGCTATAGAAAAGAAAGATAGAAACGAGAAGAGAGAGAGAGAGAGAGAGAGAGAGAGAGAGAGAGAGAGAGAAGAGAGAGATGAGAGAGAGATGAGAGAGAGAGAGATTTTTTAATATTTTTATTTATAATTTATTCTTTTATATCGAGGATAATGGAATAAGCCCTCATGTGCTTTTTTTTTACATCTAGTCCCCGTGTGTATGTGGTTTTGTAAATTTTGTCATCTGTTTCCACCGGCACACAATGGCCTACTATTCCGAAAAGCGGAACAGGATTTAACGTGTGCGCAAGATGTTCTGCATGCGTTCGATCACGGGGTCTCGGTTTATAGTCTTATCCGAAGGACGAGAGAGAGAGAGAGAGAGAGAGAGAGAGAGGAGAAGAGATGAGAGAGAGAGAGAGAGAGAGGAGAGAGGAGAGAGAGGAGAGAGAGAGAGAGAGAGAGAGAGAGAAGAGAGACAGACAGCCAGACAGCCAGACAGAAAGACGGACAGTCAGAGAGAGAGAAAGGAGGAGAGAGAGAGAGATGAGAGAGAGAGAGAGAGAGAGAGAGAGAGAGAGAGAGAGAGAGAGGAGAGAGACGACAGACAGACAGACAGACGAGACAGACAGCCAGCCAGCCAGCTAGACAGACAGACAGAAAGAAGGACAGTCAGAGAGAGAGAGAGAGAAATAGAGAGAGAGAGACAGAGAGGAAGAGATACAGGCAGCCGGACAGCCAGCCAGCCAGAGAGACACGACAATCAGACAGAAAGACGGACAGTCAGACAGAGAACTCGAACTCGAACTCGAACTCGAACACTTTACTGACTTAAGCAATTTGCTCATATCAAAATGAACAGAAACAGACATGAAAATAAATGGGGGAAAAAAGGCAAGTAAATGCGCCTCCTTTACAGCTGAACAAGAAACAAAATCGCTGAACAAGAAACAAAATCAAACTATAGAGAGCTACTTGTGAATTGTTAACACACACACACGCTGACTTACACCCACACACACACGCTCGACTTACACCCACACACACATACACACACACACCCACACACACACACACGCACACACACTCATACACACACACACACACATACACACACACACACACACTCACACGTATACAAACACGGGCACTCATACACACAAGCACATCGGCCTGGCCCATGCTTGTACGTACAAATAAGCACAAAATATATTGCCAGTGCGTCTATACACATGATCGCGTGCTCATGCAATGTTGATATGCAAATGTACACTTGCAGGCACACACACACACACCCACACGCCCACAACCACACACACACACTTACATACACACACAACTTACTCACTCAAAACTTACACACACACGCACGAACGCGCGCACACGTACGCACCCTTAATGTTTGCACGCTCGCATAACCTGTACATGAATATCACTTAACTAAAACTGAACCAAAGCCATGATCATAGGGCCATCAGCCCAGACAACACAAAATCAACTGATAGAAAAAAAACAACCTTTAAACTACTTTCTCATCTAATCTCACTTTGAAGCTGTAGTAAATAAAACGGGCGATGTTAATCATGTATTTCTCATTATTCAGAATAGACAACTGTTGTCTATATGGATCTTGTTTAATTTCTTGTGGAAAGTACTGTGATCTTAGCTCTTCCGTAACATGGCAGTGGAATAAAAAATGAAATTCGTCATCACAGTGGTTTTTACATAGAGGGCAGCATACATTTGCATATAGTTCTTTAGAATAACGGAGTTTATGAGTTTTTATATCAGTAATTCCCAGTCTGAATCTTACAAAGATATCTCTCAGTCTTTTGTTTTTAATGCACTTGAAATAAGGCTCTAAGGAGTACTCAAATTTAAACTTTCTGTACTCCGAATATCTGTCGTGTTCCTGAATCCTGCTATGCCAGTCTTGTTTCCAGCAATCACTCAAACGTTCTTTGAACGTTTTTAGAAACCAGTTAGTGTTTTGCACCCCACCATTTATCCACACAAAACCCGAATCCATGCTTCGTGAGTAATTCGCGAACATCTGTAACCCAGCACTTTTTGTTAGTATTGTCTAAATTTTCTAACATTTTGTAGGCTTTCCTGGGCAGCCTGTCCTCTGTCATCCTGGTTAGGCGAAGCCAGTATCTGATGACATTTGTTTTTGCATATATAGTCAAAGGTAGTCTGCCTGATTCACCATAAATCATGTCATTTGGGGTTCTTGACGCAACATTTAGCAATTTCTTTATTGAAAACATGTGGGCTCTTTCTAAATGAGATATATCTAGGGTTCCCCAGATTTCTGACCCATATAGAATGATCGGTTTTATTTGAGTGTCAAACATAGTAAAAAAGATACCGGGGGTAATATTGCCTAGTTTCCACAAAGTTTTGAATATTTGAACGATACCTACTTTCGCTTTGGCTGTTTGTTCCTTGACGGTAAAAGAAAAGCTCAAGCGGGTAGATAGCCATACACCTAGATATCTGTACGAATTGACCACTGTCATTTCACATTCATTGTAGTACCATTTTTCTCGGTTTGAAAGATAGCCACCGTTTCTAAATACAATAATATTTGATTTTTCTAAATTGACTTGTAAGTTCAGTCTTTTTGCATTTTCACTTAGCAGATTTAACTGATGTTGTAAACCACTTACTGAATATGATAGGAGTGCCACATCGTCTGCAAACAAAATGATTAATAGTTCTACAACATCTGGATGAAGCTGAACACCATGTCTGCCTTTCTGCATCACATCAAGAGATAGTTCATTTATTATCATGGAAAACAATAACGGGCTTGTAATTTCTCCTTGCTTCAGACCTTTCTGGCAAAAAAAAGAAATCTGTTAAACCTAAACCGCCATTACATCTTACATTTGCCTTCACTACTTTATACATATTTTGCATCGATCTCAGCATTTTGCCGGAAATACCATTTTTAATCATTATTGGCCACAATGTACTATGGGAAATAAGGTCAAAGGCTTTTTTAAAATCAATAAAAGCAACATATAACTTCTTATTGGTTGCCAGATGCTTTTTTATCACAGCAAACAGTGTGAAAACATGGTCAATGGTAC
>CM054136.1:87773815-87791315 GCA_028751875.1 Rapana venosa | reverse complement strand
AACATAACGTATCCCATGCACAATACAGCAGAAATATTCGAAACAGCAAAATAGATTAAAAAAAATAATCTCAGATAAAATGAAACCTTTTTTTTGGTGATGATTGATGGATGGCTAGTAATCTAGCGAACAACAAAGAAAGACAGAAGAGAGAAAAAACCAGAAAGAAACAAATGAAGTAAGGAAGAAAAGAAAACAATAGGAAGAATGGAAGAAAGGAAGGGATAAAAAGACAGAGCGAAGCTGAGAACAGAGAAGACGGGAAGGAGAAAGAAGGAAATGAAGAACGAAAAAGAAGGAAAGAAAGACAGAAACAAACAAACAGAGAAAGGTAAAAAGATCGATAGAAAGGAAATAAAAAACCATGAAAAAGGGAAAAAAAGGGAAAGAAAAGAGGGAAGATAGGAAGGAACGTTCAAAGAAGTAAGAAAAAATGAAATGAAATGAATTCTAAAAATTCTAAAAGAACAAAAAGATTTCTTACCTAAAAAAAGAATCAAAATCTAAACAGTTCAAACAAAATACAAGGAAGAAATGAAAGGAAAGAGGTAAAATAATATCAATAATATAATGACAGAAAAACCAAAGAATGAACGGTAAGAATATGATTCCAACAGCCTAGAAAATGTTCTGAATCAAATTAAAAAACAAACAAAAGTAGGAGAAAATACTGCGCTACACAATCAGAAGAATGCGAAGAATGCAAAGAAGAATGCAAAGACGAATGCGTAAGAAGAAGAATGTAAAGAAGAAGAAGAAGAATGCGAAGAAGAAGAAGAATGCGAAGAAGAATGTGAAAAAGAAGAAGAATGCGAAGAAGAAGAAGAATGCGAAGAAGAAGAAGAATGCGAAGAAGAATGCGAGGAAGAATGCGAAGAAGAAAAAGAATGCCAAGAAGAAGAAAAATGCAAAGAAGAAGAATGTGAAAAAGAAGAAGAGGAAGAAGAAAAGAAGAAGAAGAAGAAGAAGAAGAAGAAGAAAAATGTAGAAAAAGAAGAAGAAAAGAAGAAGAATGCAAAGAAGAAGGAAAAGAAGATTACGAAAAAAGGAGAGCAAGAACCTCACCAAGAACAAGAAAAATTAAGCAAGAACAAAAAGCATGATTTTAATAAGCGGAACAGGATCAAAACATGAACAACTATTGAAAAAAACACAAGGAAAAGAAGAACAAGAAAAGGAGGAACAAGAACTAAAGAAAAACACAGGAAGGGCGGGTAGGCGGGAGGGGAGTTAGGAAGAGGGAGAGGGGGAAAGAGGAAAAAAGATAAAAAGAGAAGAATGAGAGGTAAAAAAGAGCACGAAAAGGATGATGAAGTGAAACGCCTTGAACAGAAACAACAAACACAAAAACAAAAAAAAGCAACACAGCTTCAAGTAAACAAAACACAAATCAACAAAATAACGACAAAATAAACACTGTAAAACCCCAAACAGACATGCAAGTAAAAGAAGAAAAGCACCGACCAAACAACAACAACCAAAGCAGAAAGAAAGAAAGAAATCATACTCAGAATAACGGTAAAGGTGTTCCCATTACCTATGTGGTAATAGGGGAGCGAGGCGTCAGAGACCTCACTTCTCTAGGGGCCAGCATATTGAGGGCGGCGCCCATCTCCTCTCCCACGCTGCTTTACCTTCCCTGACCCTAAAGAGGACAGGTATCCATTTAAAGCTGGGGGGAACTGGAGGAACTGTATTGAAACCAAGGCGCACAAACGGTCACCCATCCAAGTGGTAACCACGCTAGATGCTGCTTAACAGTGGCTGGGGGAAAGCGAGTGCTCCGACCACTGAGCTATCCCGTCCTCATAGACTCCGAATGGCAATGGGAAATAAAACAGACTGGGCATGAGACAGGCCTGTGGTGACCACGGTCCATCAGTGTGGTCTGTACTGCTCTGGCAGCCGTCTGTGGCTCTGCGCTGCTGGATCTGAACCCCCTAGACACGGTGTGCCCCTGGCCCAGTGGCCTAGCCAGAAACCATGCGGTAGACGGACACTATAGCCGAGTGGTTAAAACCAGTTGACTTCAGTTTCATGGGTCCGTGAAGTTGTGGGTTCGAATCTGGGAAGATCTGTCTAGTGAATGAAGGGTGGGAGATTTTACGCTCTCCCAGCTTATCTGAAAGTGCAGATTTGACATTGCCTTGATTCCTTTCTTGATATTGCGTCTGTGGTCTGCGGTGCTATGAACAACAGGATTGGATTGGATTGGAATCTCTAATGGGGATGCGGCGGGGGTGGGTGGGGGAGGGGGTGCCGTCAGTATAAAACGCATCCCCGCCTTCTGGAAATTCTTTGCCAGGAATTCCCTCTTTCCAATCCCTCTCTCTGTTTCTGTACAGTTCATTTTCTTTCTGTCACCTCCTTTTCTTTATTTCATTTATTTTCTACCTTCTTTGGTACATCCTCCTGTCTATGTTTGCAGAATTACTCACAAGATATCCATTCTCTCCAAAACCGAATTCAGATGAGCTGGGTCTGACTTGTCAGGCACTTAACGTCAGCGATGCCACTGTCACTCAAATGACAGACACCATTAGAAGCGCTCACCAAAGAAAAAGACAGATGCACGTGCACATGATGCAATATTCACGTTAAAGATTTCCACATCCATGTCAGCCTCCAGTGGGTTATGGAAACATAAATATACCCAGCATGCATCCTGCAAAAAATAAACTGCTCTGATATCAACATGTATCAGTTGAGGCCCGCGGGTAGTTCTCATGCAGGGTTACAGGCACGGGAGAAGACCGGACACTTTGTGCCCCTCTCAATAAGAGGAACGCAGAGAAGAAGAAGAAGAGGAAGAAGAGAAAGAAAAAGAAGAAGAAGAAGAAGAAGAAGAAGAAGAAGAAGAAGAAGAATTCCAAAGAAGAAGAATTCCAAAGAAAAAGAAGAACGAGATGAAGAAGAATGCGAAGAAGAAGAATGCAAAGAAGAAGAATGCGAAAAAGAAGAAGAAGAATGCAAAGAAGAAGAAGAAGAATGCTAAGAAGCAAAAGCAGAGGCAGAAGCAGAAGCAGAAGAAGAAGAATTCCAAAGAAGAAGAAGAACGAGAAGAAGAAGAATGGAAGAAAAATGCGAAGAAGAAGAAGAAGAAGAAGAATGCGAAGAAGAAGAAGAATTCCAAAGAAGAAGAAGAACGAGAAGAAGAAGAATAGAAGAAGAATGCGAAGAAGAAGAAGAAGAATGCGAAGAAGAATGCGAAGAAGAAGAAGAAGAAGAAGAAGAAGAAATGCAGACAAGAAGAAGAAGAAGAAGAAGAATTGCGAAAGAAGAAGAAGAAGAAGTAGAAGAAGAAGAAGAAAAGAAAGAAGAATGCGAAGAAAGAAGAAGAAGAAGAATTGCGAAGAAGAAGAAGAAGAAGAAAGAAGAAGAAGAAGAAAGAAGAAGAAGAAGAAGAAGAAGAAGAAGAAGAAGAAGAAGAAGAAGAAGAAGAAGAAGAAGAAGAAATTGCAAAGAATAAGAATGCAAAGAAGAAGAAAGAGAAAGAAGAAGAAGAGAAGAAGAAGAAGAAGAAGAAGAAGAAGAGAAGAAGAAAGAAGAAGAAGAAGAAGAAGAAGAGCAACAACGAAAGCAAAGAAGAAGAAGAAGAAGAAGAAGAGAGAAGAAGAAAGAAAGAGAAAGAAGGAGAAGAAGAAGAAGAAGAAGAACAAGAAGAACAAGAAGAACAAGAACAAGAAGAAGAAGAACAAGAACAAGAACAAGAAGACGAAGAATAACAAGAACAAGAAGAAGAAGAAGAAGAAGAGGACCACGCAGTCAGGCATTTCTTTTGTTGTTGGTTGGTTTTTTTTTGCGGCTGAGCGAACAGTTTAAGTTTGGCTTGTAAAAGCGCTAGTCTGTACAGTGTATAAGGCATTGCTACTGTCTTTGTTTTGATTTCGTGACGCTTTGTTTTAGTTTTGTTGCTTTTCTATGTTATGTGGTTTTGCTTGATTGATATCGCTTTGTTTAGTTTATTGGATTTTGTTTACTGTTATTGCTTTTCTTTTAATCTCTTCGTGAATCTTTTGTTGTTATTGTTGTTGATTTTTATTTCACGAGGTTTTGTTTTTGATGTTATTGCTTGTTTAATTTATGAGGGCTTTTTATGATTTTGTTTTTATTACATAAGGTTTGGTTTTGGTTACGGATTTTTGTTTATTTTTTGATGTTTTGTTTTATTGTTATTTTTTGTTTATCACGTTTTGTTTACATCGTTATTGCTATCGTTATTTCTGGTGTTTTGTTTGTATGATTGTTGCTTTTCTTTACTTCGTCAAGTTTTGTTATTTTTATGATTGCTTTTTCTTTATTTCATCATAGTTTGCTATTATTGTTGTTATTTATCATTTCATCATGGGTTTTTTAAACTGCTATTGTTATTTTAAATATTTTATCCTGTTTTGTTTTTCTTTTCATTTCTGCCTTATTTTACTATTTATTGTTTTTATTGTTAATGCTTTTTTTCATTTCATCATGTTCTTTTTTATTGTTCTTGCTTTTATATTCCATCACGCTTTTGGTTTTCTTGTTATTGCATTTCTTTAGCTCATCATGTTTGGGTTTTTTGCCTTACAACTTTGTTTATGCATTTCTTTACTCATCAAGAAGAATGGAGTAGAAAAATAAGGAAAAAACGGAACAAAACAGAAACACGACAACAACAAAAGCAAAACACCAACAAAAGCAACAACAGCAACAATAGCAACAACTACAACAATAGCAACAACACCAACAAAAGCAACAACACCAAAAAAGCAACAACACCAACAATAGCAACGACACCAACAATAGCAACAACACCAACAATAGCAACAACGACAACAACAGCAACAACGACAACAATAGCAACAACGACAACAATAGCAACAACAACAATAGCAACAACGAAAACAAAAGCAACAAAAACATCAACAATAGCAACAACGACAACAATAGCAACAACACCAACAAAAGCAACAACGACAACAATAGAAACAACACCAGCAAAAGCAACAACACCAACAATAGCAGCAACGACACCAACAAAAGCTACGACGACACCAACAGCAACAACGACACCAACAAAAGCAACAAGAATCAGACAGAAATGAAACTGAGTTTCACCAGGAGTCCAGCAGAAAGGAAAAACTGGATGAAAGAAGGCCGCACCTCTCTCACGTCAGTGCAGGCCAATGAAGGACAGATTGAAAACAAAAGCAACAACGACAACAAAAGCAACAACACCAACAATAGCAACAACGACACCAACAAAAGCAACAACACCAACAATAGTAACAACACCAACAATAGCAACAACGACAACAACAATAGCAACACCATCAACAAAAGCAACAACGACACCAACAATAGAAACAACACCAACAATAGCAACACCACCAACAATAGCAACATCGACAACAACAATAGCAACAACGACAACAAAAGCAACAACACCAACAAAAGCAACCACGACACCAACAATAGCAACAACGACAACAACAAAAGCAACAAGAATCAGACAGAAATGAAACTGAGTTTCACCAGGAGTCCAGCAGAAAGGAAAAACTGGATGAAAGAAGGCCGGCATCTCGCTCACGTCAGTGCAGGCCAATGAAGGACAGATTGAACACCGTTGTGACTTGTGATGGATTGCCGCTGACTTTAGGCACAGCACAATACCACATCAGGCAGATAAACTAGAAAGACAGAAAGGAAGGAAGAAAGAAAGGAAGGAAGGAAGGAAGGAAGGAAGGAAGAAAGAAAGAAAGAAAGAAAGAAAGAAGTAAAGAAAGAAAGAAAAGGAAAACAAAAAGAAAGAAAAGACAAAACAGAAAGAAAGAAAGAAGGAATAAAGAAAGAAAGAACAAATGAAAACAAAAGACAGAAAGAAAAGAAAGAACGAAAAGAAAAAAAAGAAAGAAAGAAAGAAAGAAAGAAAGAAAGAAAGAAAGAAAGAAAGAGGAAATAACGAAAAAAAAGAGAAATAAAGGAAAACAAAATGACAAATAAGACAGAGAGAAATAAAAAAAAGAAAGAAAGGAAGGGTGAAAGAAACTATAACACACAACAAAAAACATAACGAAAAACGGAAAGGAAAATGTAAGAAAAATGCAACTATGTATAACCGACTGACAAAATGTTATCTAAACAAAGAAAAGACAAAGTCAGACAGACAGACAAATGAAAGAACGAAAGAAAGGAAGAAAGGAAGACAGCAGTACAAACAAAATAAAACAAATCAACGGTACATGAAAACACAGCCATACAAGACAGATGATTTTGCTTTCCTTCCTCGCCTAGAATTCCTAGATTTTGAGTATGAGACCGTTTGCCTATTCTATTTTAGCTATTTTCATTTTATTCTTTTATTTCGAGAATAATGAAATCAGCACTCGTGTGGTTTTTTCTCCATATAGTCCCCGAGTGTATGCAGTTTTTGTTAATTTTGGCATCCGTTCCCATCGGCACACAATGGTATACTCTTCCGAAAAGCGGAACGGGTTTTAACGTGTGCACAAGATGTTCTGCGTGCGTTCGCACACGGGACCTCGGTTTAGAGTCTCATCCGAAGGACTTTTGAAGGGAATGGATTCGGCACTGATGTTAACTTCAGAGGAAAAAAATCCTCTTGAACGAGAATTGAACCCGGGTCAGCAGATCACGAATACATCACTCTAACCACCAGGCTATCCCGTCCCGTCCCCCTATCATTATGGTAGCCACATTCAAACTTCAGGAAATATGTCTACACACAATACCAAAAGTAAATGCTTCTTTTTCTTTTGGGTTGAAATTATGCCATTTTAGCGCCTTGAATGGCCTACTCTTCCACAAGTCGTAGCAGGTTTCTCGTATGCGCAAGATGTTCTGGGCGCGCTTGTTACTGGAATATCGGTTTAAATTCTTGTCCGAGGGTCTTTAGAGGAAGTGGAGTCGGCACTTGTGTTTTCTCCATGGGAAAAATCCCGTCAGACGGGCGTTTTAATGACAGTTCAAATGCCCCGCTGTTAGATTGCGAGCTCAACGCTCTAACCACTGCGCTATCCCGCCCCTTAAAGGAAATTGAAAGAAAGCCCCCCCCCCCCCCCCCCCCCCCCACCACACCACACCACTACCACCACCTCTACCCCCCCCCCAAAAAAAAAGGAACCAGACAACACACAAAATGATACACTAACAATACAGAAAGGAAACAAAAACTTTAATTACCATCGCACATTTTTTTTAAAAACATGCACATAATCTAAAAAGAAAAAAAGAAGTAAAACTAATCTATGTTTCGCATGAAAGTAAAAAAAAGATAAAATAACAAAAAAACAAGACACAGCATCACAGGAAGAAAATTATTAATAACAGATCGAATAAAACCTTTTGTGTTTGTGATGGATGGGTGTTGGGTCATATAGAAATATTCCAAGAGATTGGACAAGTAGACAAACAGAAAGGATAAAAAAGATCAAACGAATAAACAAACCCGAACAAATAAACGAATGAAAGACAGAAATACAAATTTTTGCCAAAAAAGTTTAGTGAAAACCTAACAAAATCTGCAGATAGGGTTTAAAATAAAGAAAGAGATAAAAGAAAAGCAGAAAAAGGAAAAAAACCCAACAATAATAAGCATGAGCAAAAAAAAAAGGAAAGAACAAGAGAAAGGAAAAATAATTGTGTGTGTGTGTGAGAGAGAGAGAGAGAGAGAGAGAGAGAGAGAGAGAGAGAGGAGAGAGAGAAAGAGAGAGAGGGAGAGAGGGAGAGAGGGAGAGAGAAGAGACAGAGACAGAGGGAGAGAGAGAGACAGAGAGAAAGAGAAGAGAGAGAGAGAGAAGAGAGAGAGAGAGAGAGAGAGAGAGAGAGAGAGAGAGAGCACAAAAGAGCATTTAAAGCAAACGCAAATGCACAGACAGAAAGGGAAGAGACAATACAAAGAAAGACTGCAAAAAAAAAGAAGATAAAATACAATAACTGCAACAACGAAAACAAAACAACATAACACAATAAGGAAAATAACAGAATATTGAGAACACACTAATAACAAAACCCGAACTAATTCTCTATGAAAGCATATGGCAAACACGAGTAGCAATTGATCAAAAAATAAAATTGAAGACGAATTTTAAGAAGACATGTGCTGCTATTCGGAAGAGCAGGCCATTGTGCGCCGGTGGGAACGGATGACAATTTTTTTTTAAAAAGCTGCATACACACGGGGAATAGATTTAAAACAAATTCAGCACATGAGTGCTTATTCAATTATCCTCGAATTAGTACTAACAACAAAACCAAAAGTACTGATGATGAAAATATTGATGGCTCTACTTTTAATAAAGCACTATTAACGAAGCAGCGTAGATCATTTTACATAATAAACTACAGTGATGCACAGAGCTACATACCAGCATAAAAATGCACTTCACTTTTCTAAACTAAGGTTTGCATGTGTGCACGCGCGCTTGAGGGGACGGGAGAGCCTTGTGGTTAGAACATTGCACTCGCAATCTGACAACCCGGGTTCGATTCCCGTTCAAGAGGATATTTTCCCCTGGAGATAACATCAGTGCAGACTCCACTCTCCCCAAAAAGTCCTTCGGATGATACTATAAACGAGGTCCCGTGTGCGAACACACGCAGAACATCTTGCGCACACGTAAAAATCCTGTTCCGCTTTTCGTAAGAGTAGGCCATTGTTTGCCGGTGGGAACAGATGACAATTTACAAAACCGCATACACACGGGGACTGGATGTAAAAAAGCACATAAGTGTTTATTCCATTATCCTCGATATAAAAGAATTTTAAAAAACACTTGCACAAGCACTTGCACGCGCGCGCACGCGCGCGCGCTAGACTATTTTTCCTTTGTCATTTACATACCTTCTTTTTGTAGTGAAGCTACAGGAATAATTGTTGTTTTTGATTGTTCTCTTTTAATTTTTATTATTTTATGTCTTTGTTGTTGTTATATTGTCTTTTACCTTAATGTTTGTTTTCTGTCTGACTGGGTGAGTGGGTGAGTGGGTGGGTGGGTGGCTGTGTCCCTCTCTCTCTCTCTTTCTCTACCCCCCTCCCTCCCCCCAGTAAGTAGTCTCTTTTTTTTTTGCACACTGGATGAGAAATTTGCGTGTAGGATTGTTTTTCAAGTACCTCGCCACATAGGTAGCCATACTCCGACTTCAGAGGTTTTTTTCTCCTTAATGAACAGTGCAGGTTGTTACGTTAAGAGCTTGTCAATGCTGCAGGCAATCTCAACATAACATGTTTACAAACATAATAACATTTTAACGTAGCTGACATAAAAAAAGAATAATGACACAGCTTTTGGTCTGGGCCAACAACGTGAATGAGAAGATGGAAGGCAAGCGACAAAGAGTTACATCAGAAAGTCATTATCGAGAAACAGAAATGTCCGTAAACTAGTTTTTCTAGATTCAGCTACATCATGTTGTACTTCCTAACCTTATTGTCAAGAGAACTCATTAATGTTGTCAGACTCATGCATTGTCTCTCCTTGCCCTTTGTTCTGTTCCTAGTGTCCTTGAAATACTGTTGGGGATTGACAAAATGATGGTCTGCTTATCAGATAGCTTTTGTAACTGTGCGCTAATCTATGTGATTAACCTGGGAATATGGTTTATGTAAGCTAGCTCAGCGGAAGAGGGAG
This sequence comes from Rapana venosa, assembly GCA_028751875.1. Taxonomy (NCBI): domain Eukaryota; kingdom Metazoa; phylum Mollusca; class Gastropoda; order Neogastropoda; family Muricidae; genus Rapana; species Rapana venosa. Next base: position 87,781,689 of record CM054136.1, on the reverse strand, counting down.
AGAGAGAGAGAGAGAGAGAGAGAGAGAGAGAGAGAGAGGAGAGAGAGATGGACAGACAGACAGACAGACATCTAGGCACACACAGACACACACACACAATTAAACAGAGACACCACAGACATATAAAAGAGGTAAGAAAGATAAACACACATACACGCGCGCGCGCCCCATACACATACATACACACCCACACCCACACACACACACACACACACCAACAACACCTACCCACCCATTCACACACAATAGACCCCGCCCCCCCTGACTCACCCATCCACCCATCCCCACTCAAGCACCCACACACACCAACCCACCGATCCCCCCTCCCCCCACACACACACCAACAACACCCACCACCCACCCACCCTCAAACCAGCACCCATACACACCAACCACACCGATCCTCCGCCTACCCACCTACCCACACAGATACACACACGTACACACATACACACACACGCGCGCACGCGCGCAACGCGCGCACGCACGCACGCACGCAAGCACCCATATTCACACAACCTCCACACACACACACACACACACAACACACACACACACACACACACCCTCACACACCCACACATCCACCCACACATACAGACCACACCACTCTATTCCCAAGCCTTCCAGCCACTCACTTTCTACATAGCAAAAGAAAACACACCAACCCAACAGTCCATGCCTGTTGACACTACTTTGCAGACCAGAACTCGTTTCGACAGAACACAAACAGCCCGGAGAGTGGTCTATGGTGATTCCTGTTGTCTTTATCACACTTCCCCTACAGTCCTGTATGTATCCCACACACACACACCAGCAACAACGTTCGTTCCCACTGGGACATCATATATTCCATTGATTTTTAGAATGCTGAACATGAAATTGTATTGTGGTAACAGAGACACAGATACACAGACATGCTGATAAAAAAAAGGAAAGAAAGATAGTTACATACATACATACATACATACAGACAGACAGATAGACACAGACACACTGATAAAAGAAGGAAAGACAGATAGTTACACACAGACAGACAGAAAGTCAGACAGACACAGACAGACACAGACACACTGATAAAAAAGGAAAGACAGATATTTTCAACAACAGACAGACAGAAAGACAGACAGACAGACAGACAGACACAGACACACTGATCAAAAAATGGAAAGACAGATAGTTACACACAGAAAGACAGACCGACAGACACAGACAGAGACAAACACACTTAATAAAAAAAAAGGAAAGAGATAGACACAGACAGCCAGACAGCCAGACACAGACACAGACAGACAGAGACAGACAGACGCACGCACGCACGCACGCACCTGCACACACACACACACACACACACACACACACACACACACACACACACACACACACACACACGCTTGTGGGTGTTTCTTAATACCTTTTCTCGTCTTTCTTTCAATCACAAGAAGAAAGGTGTTTGGAAATATGTTAATATGTTTTTAGGAGCTATATGTAATTTTAAATGACAATGTGAGTTCTACGTAGTGTGTAGTGACTTAAAGTGATATACAATACAATACAATGCAGTACAATTCAGTACAACACACACACACACATACGCACACACACACACACACACACACACACACACACACACACACACACACACACACACACACACACACACACACACACACACACACAAAACACACTCGGAGCTCTAGCCGAGAGACAAGGACAACAATCTTTAAAGATCAAACGCACCTTTAAAAACAGCATGTTATTTCAAAAACTAGAATAAAAAAAATAGTAGATAAACTCCTAAAAGAACGATAAGCAAGATCTACACAAGCGAGAGAGACAGACAGACAGAGAGAGAGAGAGAGAGAGAGAGAGAGAGAGGAGAGAGAGAGAGATGAGAGAGAGAGAGAGAGAGAGAGAGAGAGATTCTTTATTCCGAGGATAATGAATAAGCACCCATGCGCTTTTTAAAAAATCTAGTCCCAGAGAGAGAGAGAGAGAGAGAGAGAGAGAGAGAGAGAGAGAGAGAGAGAGAGAGAGAGAGAGAGAGAACAGAGACAGAGACAGAGACAGAGAGACATACAGACAGAGACAGACAGAAAGATAGAGAGAGAAAGAGACAGACAGAGTTGGAGAGAGAGAGAGAGAGAGAGAGAGAGAGGAGAGAGAGAGAGAGGAAAGAGAAAGAGAAGAGAGACAGGCAGTCAGACAGGCAGGCAGAAAAACAGAGACAGAAATAGAGAGAGAGAGACAGAGACAGACATACAGAGAGAGACATACAGAGAGACAGAGACAGAGAGAGAGACAGAGAGAGAGAGGTTGGGGGGGGGGGAGTCTGCAGGGAGAGAGAGAAGAGAGGAATAGGACTAATCACTGGAAAAGCTTCCAGCAATACAAAAAGCAAGCCTCTAAACTGGGCTGTTTATAATCTACCCTGCTTCCATATCTATTTATTTTTCCTTCAAAGATTCGCTTTTGCCCAAGCCTAGCGCTTGACCATTTTTTTTTTATTTGTGTGTGTGTGTGGAATGAAATCGATACAGTTTAAAACGATTTTCATGTCCCCGTTTTTCCTCATTAAAAGGGGGGGGCTTATGGAATGATATCTCTGGCAAGAATCGCGAGTAATCGATATGCTTTTAAGTGCCACACAATCCCCGGAAGAAAAATTATGTTTAAAAAAAAAGTCAGAGTGTGGCAAACTCAGGTTGAAAATGTATGTGATAGTCATATATAGATTTATCGTCTTAAATGGCGGTTTGGAAGGAAAGAAAGTGTCTGCTTAAGAAGCTCTACGTACTGGCAAAGACCACTCCTCCCCACCCCAACACCCCTCCCCCCAATAAACAAAAGAACCCTATAAAACCCAGCTTTTGATATTCTAGGTAAAAAACAACTAAAGGTGTCCCATAACCTATGTGGTAATAGTGGAGCGAGGTGTCAGAGACCACAGCTTCTCTAGGGGCCGGCATATTGAGAGCGGTGCCCATCTCCTCTCCCTCGCTGCTTTCATTCTAGGTAAAGAACTATATATTGGAAGGTAGTGCAGAGTGGATAGGAATACTTCGCTTCAATCATAGTATAAGTTCATGATGTCGTGAGTTCATAGTATATGTTCATGATGTCGTGGGTTCATAGTATATGTTCATGATGTCGTGGGTTCATATTATAAGTTCATGATGTTGTGGGTTCATATCTTGACAAGAACAATATCTTGCGAATTAAAAGATAATGTTATTTCATAAAGGTTTCCTTTATCAACTAAAAGTGCAGATCTGCAAGTGCGTTGGTTTCTTTGTAGTATATACGCATGCCGAAGATCGAGTATGCAGGCTAGACACTGTATTTTATGTCAGTGTTCCAACATACTCAGCATGCACCATGTGCCTACAAAGAGATGGACTCGCCCGAGAGACACACCCTAAACATGTACTGCAGTGCCCAGGCAACACCTCCAAAGAGAGAGAGAGAGAGAAGAGAGAGAGAGAGAGAGAGAGGAGAGAGAGAGAGAAGAGAGAGAGAGAGGAGAGAGAGGAGAGAGAGAGAGAGAGAGAGAGAGAGAGAGAGAGAGAGAGAAGGGAAGAAGATAGAGAGAGAGAAGAAGAAGAAGAAGAAGAAATGAAGAAAAGAGAAGAAGAAGAAGAAGAAGAAGAAGAAGAAGAAGAAGAAGAAGAAGAAGAGAAGAATTGTGAAGGAGAAGAAGAAGATGATGATGATGAAGAAGAAGAAAAAGAAGATGAAGAAGAAGAAGAAGAGAAGGAGGAGGAGGAGGAGGAGGAGGAGGGGGAAAGGGAAGACGAACATGATGATGAAGAAGAAGATGAAGAAGATGATGATGACGATGATGAAGAAGAACATAATGATGACGATGAAGAAGAAGATGAAGAAGTGATGATGACGATGATGAAGAAGAAGAAGATGATGATGACGATGATGATGAAGAAGAAGACGCCACAAAAGCCTTCTACAAGGTAAGAACGAAAATTAAATTATCTCCCCCCCAAAAAAAAAAAAAGATTTGTGTTCGTTTCTGTGCTGTAACTATGAAAGTATAGTCTTTTATCTGTTTTAGAGTGTAAAAATAAACATAGTGACCTCTCTAGTAATCGTAAAGCAATCATTTTTAATCAGAAATTTGTAATGAAAAGCTTATTTTTAAAATGTTGTATCTGCAAAAGCAAGTGATTAAAAAAAAAGTTTGGCTTATGCAGAAGAAAACGCTGTCATCATGCGTGTAATTTATCACCCAGACTGTCACGAAAAACCCCAACTTTTTCTATCACTAATTAAGTATCATTTCATTATTTTTTTCAGCGAAAAACTAAAATGATCCTTAAATTAACATGATTATAGAATTACAGATATTTTTTAGTCTGCAGCAATTAAAAAGAAGAGAAGTGTAGAGAGGGGGACAATGGAAACAAATTGAACAATAAACACACTTTATTTATAGAGTGTTATGAATATAAGCAAAACAATATTTTTTTTTTACATCCAGACCTCTGCGAAAAAAAGCAAAAAGGCAAACGAAAGTAATGAACATACAATTATTAGCATGAAGTATAATCTAATAGTAATAAATAAAGAAAAACATAATACAAGATATGACATTCATGCATGAGAAGTATAGAGAGAGACAGACGACACACAAAGGCAGAAAGACAGACAGATGAACGAAGAAAGACAGACGGACTACAGAATCAAAGAAGCAGAAGAAGCAAGTAGAGACAGAAAGAGAGCACAGTAGAAGAGAGAGAGGATAGAGAGAGAGAGAGAGGATGAGAGAGAGGAAGAGAGAGAGAGAGAGAGAAGACAGAGAGAAGAGACAGAGAAAAAGACAGAGAGAGAAAGACAGAGAGAGAGGGGGGAGTAACGGTGCACATTTTCAGCCAGAAAGCTTTCGCCTCATCAGGCACTACTCCATGTTCCAACGTGCTTCTGTGGACACAGTGTGTGCCGCTGCACAGATGCCCAGCAGACGTGGCCCTGCCAGGACACTGGGAAGTTTATCAAGCCAGAACAAACTCCAGCCATTGTCTCACACTTCAAAGCAAATTGGTTTCGTCCTTAGAAATTGGAATATTATTCATTTTTGTTTTTTCACTTTTCCATTACCTTGATAAGTACCTGCTATTTTTTCACTGTGTTTTTTAGCAATGTTTTTGGAAAAGAAAGAAAAGCCAATTCGCATGTGTAAACGTGAACTAGAACAAAGAGACAGATATATATATGTATATATATATATATATATATATATATATATTAGAGAGAGAGACAGACAAACAGACAGACAGACAGAGAGCGAGAGCAAGAGAGAGAGAGAGAGAGAGAGAGAGAGAGAGAGAGAGAGAGAGAGAGAGAGAGAGAGAGAGAGAGAGAAGAGAGAGAGAGAGAGAGAGAGAGAGACAGAAGAGACAGAGAGACAGAGAGAGACACAGAGAGACAGAGAGAGACACAGAGAGAGAAGAGAGAGGAGAGAGAGAGAGAGAGAGAGAGAGAGAGAGAGAGAGAAGAGAGGAGAGAGAGAGAGAGAGAGAGAGAGAGAGAGAGAGAGGAGAGAGAAGAGAGAATACTCGAATTTTGTTTCGAACTTGAATTTTCTATTGAATGTAATTGGATAAGCTGGAGGCTTCTTTACATCAGGCCCCCAAGGGGAACAATAAAAACAAACATGAATAAATCAATGAATTAATAAAAACAAGTTAATGTGAGATAGCAATAAAATGAAATGCTGGCGAGATATAGAGAGAAGGAGGGAGGTAGAGAGAGAGACAGGGAGAGACAGATAGACAGAGACATACAGAGAGACAGAGACACAGAGACAAAGAGACAGAGAAAGACAGAGAGAGAGAAAGAAAGAGAGAAGAGAGAGAGAGAGAGAGAGAGAGAGAGAGAGAGAGAGAGAGAGAGAGAGAGAGAGAGAGAGAGAGAGATGTCTACAGGGTACTTGGTGAAATGCTGTTGACAATGATGAAACAAACAAAATAAAGCATTTCTCACAGCGTGGACTTTTATCTACTTACCTTTAAAAACGTGGGCAACAGAAACGATTGCAATCAAACTGGTAGGTGATGCAACACAATAATTAGTGGTGTAATTATCTGTTCATCCCACATGATGTAACTTTGGGTGGACGGATTAGCCTGGTGGTTAGAGTGATGCGCTCGTGATCTGCTGACCCAGGTTCTAATCTCGTTCAAGAGGATTTTTCCTCTGAAGTTAACATCAGTGCCGACTCCACTCCCTTCAAAAGTCTTTCGGATGAGATGATAAAAACCGAGGTCACGTGTGCGAACGCACGCGAACATCTTGCGCCCCACATTGAAACCCGTTCCGCTTTTCGGAAGAGTGGGCCAATGTGTGCCAGAGAGAAACGGATGAAAAAATTTAAAACAAAACTGCATGCACACGGGGACTAGATGAAAGAAAGCACATGACGCTTATTCCATTATCCTCGAAATAAAAGAATGAATTAGAAAAATGTATTCGTGTATTTCTTGTCATTAAAGGACCAAAGTTGTTGCTGTTTTTGCTATTGTCGTCGTTGTCGTCGTCGTTGTTGTTGTTATTTTGATTCTAGAATGATTTCCCCCGTGGGATCCTGGGTTCTGTTTTATAAATAGCATCCCCAGCTTCTGAAAATTCTGTGCTAGGAATTTCCTTTTCTATCTTCTCTCTGTTTCTGCCTTGTTCCTTTTCCTCGTGCCTCATTCCTCTTCTTGTGTTTTCTCTGCCTTCTTGGTCTAATATCCCTGGGCCCTTAAGAATAAAATAACAGATAACAATTCTAAACCTACTCCAAAATTTGATGCGCTGTGCCCGACATGTTTGGTGTTTAACGGCAGCCCAACGCATTTTCGCTCATATGACAGACAACACAAGCTCCTGTCTGAGCCTACAACGACGACGAAGAAGATGCGATTACTTTGTGTGTGGTGTGGTGTGTGTGTGTGTGTGTGTGTGTGTGGTGGTGTGTGTGTTGCGTGTGTGTGTGTTGTGTGTTTTATGTGTTTGTGTGTGTTTGTGTCGACTGCGTATTTGCATGTTTGCCCTGCGCGAGTGTGTGTGCGTTCATATTTGTGTGTGCGTGTATATTTGTTTTGAATGTGCGCGCGCATGTGTGCGAGTATGCGTGTGTGTGTCTATGTGTATGTGTGTATGTGTATGTGTGGGGTATGTATGTAAGTTTTACGTATGTACGCATGTAAAGTACGTAGGTACGTATGTATGTATGTCTGTATGTCTGTATGTGTATAGTATGTAATGTATGTATATCTATATATATCTAAAATAATAATATAAAATATATATATATATATATATATATATATATATTAAAATATATACATTATTTTTATATATATTATGTGTGTGTGTGTGTGTGTTGTGTGTGCGTGCGTGCGTGCGTGTGCCTGTGTGTTAGTGTGTGTGTGTGTGGGTGTGTTAGATTTCTACTAGTAAAGTCATGTTGGTTTGGTTTTTCAAGGGGAACAAAATTCCAAAACCCTTGCGCTTGGATTTTGAAATCAACCCATGGCCGCAAACATTATTTTGACCCAAATGTCGTTTTGTTTTTGTTATCTAGAGATCCTTGTATTGATCTTTCAAAAACTCGAGATGGGAAAATTTAAGTCACGAGAGAGAGAAGAGAAAGAGAAAGAGAGAGGAGAGAAAAGAGAAAAGAGAGAGGAGAGAGAGAAGAAGAGAGAGAGGGAGAGAGAGAGAGAGGGGGAAGAGAGAGAGAGAAGAGAGAGAGAGAAGAGAGAAGAGGAAAAGAGAGAGAAGACAGAGAGGGGAGAGAGAGAAGGAGAAGAGAGAGAGAAGGAGAGAAAAGAGAGAGGGAGAGAAAAGAGAATAGAGAAAAGAAAGGGGGAAAA
>CM054136.1:87768708-87773315 GCA_028751875.1 Rapana venosa | reverse complement strand
GAGAGAAGAGGAGGAGAGAGAGAAGGAGAGAGAGATAGAGAGAGAGAGAGAGGGGAAGAGAGAGAGAGAGAGAGAGTTCTTTTATTCCGGGATAATGAATAAGCACCCATGCGCTTTTTAAAAAATCTAGTCCCAGAGAGAGAGAGAGAGAGAGAGAGAGATGGAGAGGAGAGAGAGAGAAAAGAGAGAGAGAGAGAGACAGAGACAGAGACAGAGACAGAGACAGAGAGACATACAGACAGAGACAGACAGAAAGATAGAGAGAGAAAGAGACAGACAGAGTTGGAGAGAGAGAGGAGAGGAGAGAGAGAAGAGAGAGGGAGAAGAGAGAAGAGAAAGAGAGAGACAGGCAGTCAGACAGGCAGGCAGAAAACAGAGACAGAAATAGAGAGAGAGAGACAGAGACAGACATACAGAGAGAGACATACAGAGAGACAGAGACAGAGAGAGAGACAGAGAGAGAGAGGTTGGGGGGGGGGGGAGTCTGCAGGGAGAGAGAGAAGAGAGGATAGGACTAATCACTGGAAAAGCTTCCAGCAATACAAAAAGCAAGCCTCTAAACTGGGCTGTTTATAATCTACCCTGCTTCCATATCTATTTATTTTTCCTTCAAAGATTCGCTTTTGCCCAAGCCTAGCGCTTGACCTTTTTTTTTTTATTTGTGTGTGTGTGTGGAATGAAATCGATACAGTTTAAAACGATTTTCATGTCCCCTTTTTTTCCTCATTAAAAGGGGGGGGCTTATGGAATGATATCTCTGGCAAGAATCGCGAGTAATCGATATGCTTTTAAGTGCCACACAACCCCCGGAAGAAAATTATGTTTTAAAAAAAAAGTCAGAGTGTGGCAAACTCAGGTTGAAATGTATGTGATAGTCATATATAGTTTTTATCGTCTTAAATGGCGGTTTGGAAGGAAAGAAAGTGTCTGCTTAAGAAGCTCTACGTACTGGCAAAGACCACTCCTCCCCACCCCAACACCCTCCCCCCAATAAACAAAAAGAACCCTTTTAAACCAGCTTTTGATATTCTAGGTAAAAAACAACTAAAGGTGTCCCATAACCTATGTGGTAATAGTGGAGCGAGGTGTCAGAGACCACAGCTTCTCTAGGGGCCGGCATATTGAGAGCGGTGCCCATCTCCTCTCCCTCGCTGCTTTCATTCTAGGTAAAGAACTATATATTGGAAGGTAGTGCAGAGTGGATAGGAATACTTCGCTTCAATATAGTATAAGTTCATGATGTCGTGAGTTCATAGTATATGTTCATGATGTCGTGGGTTCATAGTATATGTTCATGATGTCGTGGGTTCATATTATAAGTTCATGATGTTGTGGGTTCATATCTTGACAAGAACAATATCTTGCGAATTAAAAGATAATGTTATTTCATAAAGGTTTCCTTTATCAACTAAAAGTGCAGATCTGCAAGTGCGTTGGTTTCTTTGTAGTATATACGCATGCCGAAGATCGAGTATGCAGGCTAGACACTGTATTTTATGTCAGTGTTCCAACATACTCAGCATGCACCATGTGCCTACAAAGAGATGGACTCCGCCCGAGAGACTACACCTAAACATGTACTGCAGTGCCCAGGCAACACCTCCAAGAGAGAGAGAGAGAGAGAGAGGAGAGAGAGAGAGAAGAGAGGAGTAGAGAGAGGAGAGGAGAGATGAGAGAGAGAGAGGAGAAAAGAGAGAGAAGGGAAGAAAAGGAGAGAAAAGAGAGAGAGAGAGAAGAGAAGAAGAAGAGAGAGAGAGAAGAAGAAGAAGAAGGAAGAAAGACGAAGAAAAGAAGAAGAGAAGAAGAAGAAGAAGAAGAAGAAGAGAAGAAGAAGAATTGTGAAGGAGAAGAGAAGATGATGATGATGAAGAAGAAGAAAAAGAAGATGAAGAAGAAGAAGAAAGAAGGAGGAGGAGGAGGAGGAGGAGGAGGAGGAGGAGGACGAACATGATGATGAAGAAGAAGATGAAGAAGATGATGATGACGATGATGAAGAAGAACATAATGATGACGATGAAGAAGAAGATGAAGAAGATGATGATGACGATGATGAAGAAGAAGAAGATGATGATGACGATGATGATGAAGAAGAAGACGCCACAAAAGCCTTCTACAAGGTAAGAACGAAAATTAAATTATCTCCCCCCCCCAAAAAAAAAAGATTTGTGTTCGTTTCTGTGCTGTAACTATGAAAGTATAGTCTTTTATCTGTTTTAGAGTGTAAAAATAAACATAGTGACCTCTCTAGTAATCGTAAAGCAATCATTTTTAATCAGAAATTTGTAATGAAAAGCTTATTTTTGAAATGTTGTATCTGCAAAAGCAAGTGATTAAAAAAAAAGTTTGGCTTATGCAGAAGAAACGCTGTCATCATTGCGTGTAATTTATCACCCAGACTGTCACGAAAAACCCCAACTTTTCTATCACTAATTAAGTTTCAGTTCATTATTTTATTCTCAAGCGAAAAACTAAAATGTTCCTTAAATTAACTGATTAGAATATCAGATATTTTTTCAGTCTGCAGTTTAATTAAAAAGAGAGAGAGAGAGAGAGGGGGGGACAATGAACAAATTTGAACAATAAACACACTTTATTTATAGAGGGTTATGGAATAAGCATAACAATATTTTTTTTTACATCCAGACCTCTGCGAAAAAAAGCAAAAAGCAAACGAAAGTAATGAACATACAATACATAGCATGAAGTATAATCTAAAGTAATAAATAAAGAAAAAATACATATATAGATGATGGACATTCCATGCATGAGAGAGATAGAGAGAGACAGACCGACACACAGACAGGCAGAAAGACAGACAGATGAACGAACAGAAAGACAGACGGACTCACAGAATCAAAGAGAGAAGGCATAGAGAAAAGAAGCACAGTGAGAGAGAGAGGAGAGAGAGAGAGAGAAGAGAAGAGAGGAGAGAGCAGAGAGAGAGAGAAGAGAGAAGAAAGAAGAGAGAGAAAGACGAGAGAGAGGGGGGAGTAACGGTGAATAATTAGCCAGAAAGTTAGCCATCAGGACTACCCCGAACGAGCTGTGGACACAGAGTAGAAGACCACAGATGAGAGAGGGCCTGAGGAACCCGTGCAAGTTTATCAAACCAGAAAGCTTTCGCCATTGTCTCCACCACTTTTAACAAATTGGTTGCCGCTGCCAGATTGAAAAGTTATTCATTTTTGTGTTCACTGATGCCACTTGCCCTTCGACAACAGTACCTGCCCGATTTTTTTAGACGTGTTTTCAGCAAGTGTTGTGGATGAACAGAATGCCAATCGCATCGTGGTCACGTGAACTGGAATTAAAGAGAAAAGATACACCAGTATTGTCTACCTTAAAGAAATTGTTCGTATTCGAAGGAAACAGGACACTTGACAGTACCTGACAAGAGCTCAGAGCATAGAATGTTTAGAAAAGAAAGAGAGAGAGATGAGTGTAACGTGAGACAGAGAGAGATTTGAAAAAAATATATAAGAGAGAGAGAGGGAAACAGAAGAGAGAGAGGGAGAGAGAGAGAGAGAGAGAGAGAGAGAGAGAGAGAGGAGAGAGACAGAGAGAAGAGAGGGGAGAGAGAGAGAGAGAGAGAGAGAGAGAGAGAGAGAGAGATTGAGAGTGAGAGAGAGAGAGGGAGAGGAGAGAGAGACAGAGAGCAGGAGAGAAGAGAGAGAGAGGAGGAGAGAGAGAGAGGAGAGAGAGAGAGAGGGGAGGGGAATAGAGATGGTTAGAACTTGAGATTTCGATGAGAGAATGAGATGAGAGAGAGAGAGATTACTCGAATTTTGTTTCGAACTTGAATTTTCTATGATGTAAATTGGATAAGCTAGAGCTTCTTTACATCGGCCCCAAGGGGAACAATAAAAACAAACATGAATTCAATGAATTATAAAAACAAAGTTAGGTGAGATAGCATAAAATGAAAAGTGGCGAGATATAGAGGAAGGGGGAGGTAGAGAGGAGAGACGGGAGAGACAGATAGACAGAGACATACAGAGAGACAGAGACACAGAGACAAAGAGACAGAGAAAGACAGAGTAGAGAGAAAGAAAGAGAGAGAGAGAGAGAGAGAGTGAGAGAGAGAGAGAAGAGAGGTGGGGAGAGAGAGAGAGAGAAGAGAGAGGAGAGAGAGATGTCTACAGGGTACTTGGTGAAATGCTGTTGACAATGATTTAAACAAACAAAATAAAGCATTTCTCACAGCGTGGACTTTTTATCTACTTACCTTTAAAAACGTGGGCAACAGAAACGATTGCAATCAAACTGGTAGGTGATGCAACACAATAATTAGTGGTGTAATTATCTGTTCATCCCACATGATGTAACTTTGGGTGGACGGATTAGCCTGGTGGTTAGAGTGATGCGCTCGTGATCTGCTGACCCAGGTTCTAATCTCGTTCAAGAGGATTTTTCCTCTGAAGTTAACATCAGTGCCGACTCCACTCCCTTCAAAAGTCTTTCGGATGAGATGATAAACCGAGGTCACGTGTGCGAACGCACGCGGAACATCTTGCGCACACATTGAAACCCGTTCCGCTTTTCGGAAGAGTAGGCCAATGTGTGCCAGAGAGAACGGATGACAAAATTAACAAAACTGCATGCACACG
>CM054136.1:87756208-87763708 GCA_028751875.1 Rapana venosa | reverse complement strand
AAAAGGTTAAAAACGTATTTAAAAAAAAAAAAAAAAATTGAAAAAATAAAAAGGAAATTTCAAAAATTTAAATTAAAACAAATTAAAAATAATAAAATTATAAAAATCAAACCATTGTGTAACAAACAAAACCCCCCCCCACCCCCCCTTTCCTCAAAAACCCCCCCCCCAAAACCCCCCAAAAAAAAACAAAACCCCCCCCCCCCTTTTTGAAAAGTTTTTTCCCTTAAATTCTGAGGGGAAAAATGCTGAACCCTTTTTGAAACCGGGGAAAAATTTTTTGCCCTTTAAAAAAAAACAAACCCCAAAAACCCCCGGGGGTTTTTTTAAAAAAAAAAAAGAAAAAGGGGGAGAATTTAAGGGAAAACCCGATTTTTTTATTTGGAAAAAATTTTTTTTGAAATGGTTTTTTTTCCCGGGGTTTTGGGGGGGGGGGTTTGGGGGCTTTCCCCTTTTTCCCCCCCCTTTTCTCCCTTTACCCCCATCCATAATCAGAGAAGCTTGCTTCAGAGGGAATGGAGTGTTTTATGTAAGCTCCAAAACCCAAAGTGTCTGATAGTTTGTAACATATATTTATATTTTGTGCAGTTAATAATTAAATCACACAATGCTAAACCAAACCATGTTTACCATATGCGCATGCATACTTATCCTATGTGTATTATGTGTAATAACGAAAATATAAGCTGTTACTGTTTGATACAACTGGCTTTGTTACTACAGCGAAACACACTCAATGATTTTTTGACATTTCACTCCCTTTAGAAATAGAACCAGTTTGCGACCAACGTCACAAATTACTTTGATTTTGAAAAAAAACCCGTATGTAAACATGATTCATGAAATGAGGTTAGTTTGAAAACAATTTTCCTTGTGTGGAATTTAAAAGAAATGTTGTTGGTTAGCATAAACACTGTATTCAAATGTAAAATATACTACAACGCTTAAACAAAGAAGCCCAACTTCTGTGTTTGATAAAACGCGTACCTTTTACTAAAGATAAAAAAAAAATTGGAAAACATACTAATAAGGCAGACATTGTTAAAGTCCTGTTCATATCTAAGGATTTATACACCTTGTATGTAATTTAACAGGAAATGAAGTTGATATACTAGCTAAGGTAAACATGTAAAAGTTGTCCCATAACCTATAGCGTCGTAGGGGAGCGAGGCATCAGAAATCAAAGGGCCAGCATATTGAGGGCGGCGCCCATCTCTTCTCCCTCGCTGCTTTACCTTCCCTGACCCAAAAGAGGGCAGGTACCAACTTACAGATGGGTGAACTAGCATTCTGTACTGAAGCCAAGGCGCGCGAACGGTCACCCATGCAAGTGGCAACCACGCTCGATGCTGCTTAACTTGGCTGAAGGGAAAGCGATTGCTCTGACCACTGAGCTATCCCGTTGCTAGCCACCAACGAGAAGGAACAAGCTTTCGCTGTCTGCTTTCCTCCTGTGGAAAACCCATGGACACATTGTCCACGTCACATCAGTCCCAAAGGCCTCCATCACCTGACAGAGGCGGTTTTAAAAAAAAAAGAGAAATAATGATTGTGAGCAGGGAACTTGGACTGATCAGATGAAACCTCTGTAGTCTGTGTTATGTGTATGTGCCCGGATGTCTCCCTTTTGTCGTCCACTATAGCTACTGTTCTCTCTCTCTGCCTCTGTGTGTGTGTGTGTGCGTGTGTGTGTGTGGTGTGTGAGTGTCTCTCTCTCTCTTCTCCTCTCTCTCTCTCCTCCTCTCTCTCTCTCTCCCTCTCTCTCTCCCTCTCTTCTTTTGCATGCACACACTCGCATACACTACTCATACACTATCACTAACGCTACACTTCACTACGCTGCGCTACACTACACTACACTACACTACACTACCTATCACTAAACTACACTACACTACACTACACTACACTCACTCTCACTACACTACACTACACTACACTACACTACACTACACTACACAAACACACGCACACTCACACATACACAACTACACTATCACTACACACTATACTACACTCATACACTACACTACACTTCTCTACACTGCAACTACACTACACACACACAACACACACTACACTACACTACAGCACTCCATACTACACACACACACACCCAACTACACTACACATGCACACTCACACTACACAACTCACATACACTAAAATACACTACACACTACACTACACACTACACACCACACACACACACACACAACACACACACACACACACACACCACACACACCACACCACACACACACACACACACACACACACACACAACACACCCCACGTCTATTTCCAGTTTCTCTCACTCCCTTTGGCTCTTTCGTTATGTTTTGTGATGTTGTGATATCGATTTGGCAAATGCACAGAAACCAATTTGTGTTCTTCAAATGAGATTCCCTCCCCTGTGACTTGAATGCACAGAACAGAATGGTTGTTTGAGGAAGCAGTGAAAAGACATGAACACTAATGGCAGTAAAGAGACATTAAAGTTAATGGCAGGAAAGAGACATAAACACTAATGACATGAACAATAATGGCAGCAAAGAGACATGAACACTCATGACATGAACACTAATGGCATCAAAGAGACATGAACACTAATGACATGAACAATAATGGCATCAAAGAGACATGAACACTAATGACATGAACAATAATGGCAGCAAAGAGACATGAACACTCATGACATGAACACTAATGGCATCAAAGAGACATGAACTCTAATGACATGAACAATAATGGCAGCAAAGAGACATGAACACTAATGACATGAACAATAATGGCAGAAAAGAGACATAAACACTAATGACATGAACAATAATGGCAGAAAAGAGACATAAACACTAATGACATGAACAATAATGGCAGCAAAGAGACATGAAAGTAATGACAGTAAAGAGACGTGAACACTAATGGCAGTAAAGAGACATGGACACTAATGGCAGTAAAAAGACATGAACACTAATGGCAGTAAAGAGACATGAACACTAATGGCAGTAAAGAGACGTGAACACTAATGGCAGTAAAGAGACATGAACACTAATGGCAGTAAAGAGACATGAACACTAATGGCAGTAAAAAGACATGAACTCGAATGGCAGTAAAGAGACATGAACACTAATGTCAGTAAAGAGACATGAACACTAATAGCAGGAGAGACATGAACACGAATGGCAGTAAAGAGACATGAACACTAATGGCAGGAGAGACATGAACACTAATGGCAGGAAAGAGACATGAACACTAATGGCAGTGAAAGAGACATGAACACTAATGGCAGTAAAGAGACATGAACACTAATGGCAGTAAAAAGACATGAACACGAATGGCAGTAAAGAGACGTGAACACTAATGGTAGTAAAGAGACATGAACACTAATGGCAGTAAAAAGACATGGACACTAATGGCAGTATAATGATAATAATAATAATGATAATAATAATAATAATAACAATAATAATAAATGGAATATATAGAGCTGTATCTTGCACAGACAAATCAAAGCGCGTGCACTCAACTCATTCTTACTCAGTCATATAACCAATAGCAAGTAATACTTCTAACAAGTCCAAATGCACACACACACCACACACACACACACACACACACACACACACACACACACACACACAAAACACACACACACACACACACACACACACACACACACACACACACACACACACACACACACACACACAAACACGCACACACACACAAAACACACACACACACACAACACACACACACACACACACACACACACACACACACACAGACAGATCTGCCATAGATAACTTGGTTAAGCTATCAACGCATATAAAAAATCAGTTTGCAAGAAGAAAGAACGTTCTTGCAACATTTTTTGATATAAAAAGGGTGTATGATCAAGTTTGGCATGCTAAGTTGCTGTGTAAACTAAAGGATCTGGGTTTTTCTGGGCATTTTTATAATTATATTAAAAGTTTTTTGACTAATAGAAGTATACAGGTTAGAATAGCTAAATCATATTCTAGTTTTAGATCTCTGCATATGGGACTACCCCAAGGTTCTGTAATATCGCCTCTCTTATTTAATGTTTTGCTGCATGATCTACCTATGAAATTGTCAAAGGAAGTCGTCTTAGTGCAATATGCAGATGATATATGTATGTGGATGAATGTTTCTATGAAACGAAACACACCAAAAAGAGCGTTAAACTACATTAAAAAGGTATACCAGAACAAGCTTAACAACATCGATAATTATATGCTCGAAAATGGATTTACTTTATCCACAGAAAAAACGTACACTGTGCTTTTTAACAATGGCAGTAATCCAGATGACCTACCAGCATTTAGAATTGGGACCAACATGATTGAGTATAAAGACACCGTAAAGTTCTTGGGTGTTATTCTCACTTCTAAGCTAACTTGGAATGCACATATCGAAGACAATTTAACTAAAGCAAAGAAAGGCTTAAACTTTTTGAAGATGGTAAGTAAACAGTTCTGGGCCAAGACACATTAATCTGAAATATTTAGCTACATCTCTTATTCGTTCAAATTATCGTATGGTCAAGAGGTCTATTTCAGTGCTCCTAAGTATTTACTTAAAAAGTTACAAAGTATAGACTGCAAAGCATACAGGCTTGCTCTTGGTGTGCCTTATCACGCTTCAGCCCTGGGAACATATAACGAAGTCAGCATATTGCCTTTAGATGATTACCGTCAACTGGCATGTGCTAAATATTTGCTTAAAAACAAAACGACAGAAAACTTTATTTCAGAATTTAATTTTCCTAAAAGAGCGAAATATAATCCTCTTTAATGCCCATAAGTACATATGTGTCTGATCTGATACAAAACTCTGAAGTCAATCAACACAGCATGGACACACGAGAAGCAATCTTACCTTGCCCACCATGGGAGATGAATAAAGCAAACTTTGATATAGAGGTGTCTAATGTAAACAAGAATGACAATTTGAATATAATGGTTTCTGATGTCCGATCCCACATCCATCATAAATATTTTGACCATTTACAAATTTATACAGACGGATCACGTCTAGATAATCAAGAAACAGGTTCTGCTTTTGTTATACCAGCTTTAAAAATTGAAAAAATCATATTATGTTGGTAGATATCACTCGATATTTACAGCAGAACTTGTAGGAATACTAATGGGTCTTACTTATATTCTTGATTTGCCGTTGTGTATATTTCAAATTCTTGTTTGCGTTGATTCTAAATCGGTATTGTATGCTTTAAAATCCCCAAATTTCAAGAAAACTTCGAAAATCATATTAGAGATTAAGATTGTCATACATCTCTTAACCTTAAAGGGCGTAAGTGTGAATTTTTGTTGGGTGCCTTAACACACTGGTTTCTTTCCAAATGAGTGGGCGGATAGAGCTGCCAAAAAGGGTGCAAAACATGGACGGGATGCAATAGAATTGCATGTGCCTTTATCCTTACAAGAAGGGTATAGCTTACTAGAACAAAAATCATGGAAAAAGGTCACCGACAGTAATCAGCAAAATGAGAAACTTTTAACTAGAACTGCAATCAATACCGATAATTTAACAGTGGTAAACATTCAGAAGTTAGTACAAGTGTTTTTACGTCAAGGAGAATTAATACTTTATTTTATAGAATGAAACTAAATGCATTGATAACCAAATTCAGCAAAAATGGTAAATGCCCGTGTGGTGAGAATATCACTAAATTCATATACTTTTTGACTGCCAGAGTGTAAAACCTTTCATGCCCCATTTTTCTGAAAACTCCCTCACCAGCATATTCAGCAATCTAAAACTAGCATTTGAAATTGTGAAAGGTCTTTGTCACAGTCCCATAGGACATTTGTTATAGTTACATTAACGTTAATGACTTTTTGTTTGTTTGTTTGCTTGTTAATGATTCTTGTTGCATTGCCAAGTTTCTTTTCGAGTTTTTTAAAAATTATTTTTATTTTTAATTTTTTAATTTTTTTAATAACACATCCACCTCACCCGGTTTTTTTTTCCGTCTAATATCACTAAAAGTGAACAGACGTAAAATTGAAGTCAACAACAACAACAACAACAAACACACACACACACACACACCACACACACACACACACACACACAACACACACACACACACACACACACAAACACACACAGAGGTTATATACTTTGGCAGGGTGATGGAATTTTGGGCTGTTGAAAAGCAGGGATAGCTATGAAATGAAACAGGAGAGGAAACTCTTAGGTTTGAAACAAATATGTCTTGAAGCCGGATTTAAAAGTGTCACAAGAGGCCTTCTTGTGACACTTTTAAATCCGGCCTCTTTGGCAAAGAGAGATAGGGAGGCCATTCCAGATCGATGGACTAGAAACAGAGAAAGAGCGACGGCCCACGGTGGACTGGGTGAATCTATGTTTTCGAAAGCACAAGGAATCTGCAGCAGAGCGAAGGGAACGAAAAGGAGTGTATAGGTGAAGACATTCACAGAAGTAGGAGGGTGCAGTTTTGTGGGGGCATTTGTAACAGAGGATATTGATCTTATTATTTACTCTCTGTGGCACAGGCAGCCAGTGGAGAGATCACAAGAGAGGGGTAATGTGCTCAGATCTTTTCTTTCTGAGGACTAGTCGAGACAGAGACATGAACACTAATGGAAGCAAAGATACATGAACACGAATGGTAATAAAGAGACATGAACACAAATGACAGTAACGAGACATGAATGTTAATGTCAGTACAGAGACATAAACACTAATGGCAATACATAAAACTGGACGTTAATGGCAGTAGAGAGACATGAACACTAATGCCAGTAAAGAGACATGAATGTTAATGTCAGTAAAGAGACATGAATGTTAATGTCAGTAAAGAGACATAAATGTTAATGTCAGTTAAGAGACATAAACACTAATGTCAGTAAAGAGACATGAATGTTAATGTCAGTAAAGAGACATAAACAATAATGTCAGTAAAGAGACATAAATGTTAATGTCAGTAAAGAGACATGAACACTAATGGCAGTAAAGAGACATAAACAATAATGTCAGTAAAGAGACATGAATGTTAATGTCAGTAAAGAGACATGAACACTAATGGCAGTAAAGAGACATAAATGTTAATGTCAGTAAAGAGACATAAACACTAATGTCAGTAAAGAGACATGAATGTTAATGTCAGTAAAGAGACATAAACACTAATGTCAGTAAAGAGACATGAATGTTAATGTCAGTAAAGAGACATGAACACTAATGGCAGGAAAGAGACGTGAACACTAATGGCATTACAGAGACATGAACACTAATGGCAGTAAGGAGACATGAACACTAATGGCATTACAGAGACATGAACACTAATGTCAGTAAAGAGACATGAACACTAATGGCAGTAAAGAGACATGAATGTTAATGTCAGTAAAGAGACATGAACACTAATGGCAAGGAAGAGACATGAACACCAATGGCAAGAAAGAGACATGAACACTAATGGCAAGAAAG
>CM054136.1:87728708-87751208 GCA_028751875.1 Rapana venosa | reverse complement strand
ATAATAAGGAAAGCATATAAACACAATAGTCGAAACAACGATGAAAATATACTAAAACGCGACCGATAATATCAAAATGATAAAAAAGCAATTGAAAAAATATTACTAACGATAGAAGTCAGTTCAGATGAAGTAGCAGTAGCAGCAGCAGTAGAAGTGGCAGCAACAATAGTAGTAGAATCATGTCATCTGAGCGCTTTGATTTGTTGCTTTACAAGATTCAGCGCTATATAAATTCCATACATTATTATTATTATTAGTAGTAGTAGTAGTAGTAGTAGTAGTAGTAGTAGTAGTAGTAGTAGTAGTAGTAGTAGTGGCAGTAGTAGTAGTAGGAGGAGGAGGAGGAGGAGGAGGAGGAGGAATAGGACTAGTAGGAGTAGTAGGAGTAGTAGTAGTAGTAGTAGTAGTAGCAGCAGCAGCAGCAGCAGCATCATCATCATCATCATCATCAGCAGCAGCAGCAGCAGCAGCAGCAGAAGCAGCAGCAGCAGCAGCAGCAGAAGCAGCAGTAGCAGCAGCAGCAGCAGCAGTAGCAACAGCAACAGTAGTAGTAGTAATAGTAGTAGTAGTAGTAGTAGTAGTAGAGGTAGCAGCAGCAGTAGTAATAGTAGCAGCAGCAGCAGCAGCAGCAGTAGCAGCAGCAGCAGCAGCAGCAGCAGCAGCAGCAGCAGCAGCAGCAGCAGCAGTAGTAGTAGTAGCAGCAGCAGCAGCAGGAGCAGCCGCAGCAGCAGCAGCAGCAGCAGCAGTAGTAGTAGTAGTAGTAGTAGGTAGTAGCAGCAGCAGTAGTAGTAGTACCACCACTACCACAACCAAACAATTTTACGATTAGCCTTTAACAAAGAAACCAAAACATCCTGACTGCTTAGACAAAGACAGTAAAGACAACTCAACGAGAATCTTCACCTCACGTTAGGATTTTAAAGAATCACACAAGAAAGGACATAGAGTGCCAGAAAAACAAGAAGATAAGCTACTATGCAATGCTGTCCCATTGATCATGTCTGACGCCCTAAGCTCTCTAGGATTATTCTACCTAGCTCGAGAAGTATTTCGCAATGCTCATGATTATTCACTTGATATTTGAAATAGCTTTATGGATTTCTAGATAAAGTTGAACTTGGGAAATGATGGTTAGATGTTGCGTGTGGTTGTTGTTTTTTGGTATGATAAGGGGAAGAACTCAAATCGAGCCGCACGCAAGCTCACCAAGGTGATCATAGAACAACCAACATAATATTTACCAGAAGAAAAACAACAACAAACACCGAAAGCAAACAAGACAGAACAGCTACAGTAGCAGTGAAGATGACAAAATCATAACAACAACGATGGCAATAAAAAAAAACACGTTTAATTTTGAGTAATAGTAGTGGTGGTAGTAGTAGTCGTAGTCGTGTTCGTCTTCATCTTCGACGTCATCGTCGTCGTAATAGTACCACTAGTAGTAGTAGAAGCAGTAGAAGCAGTAGTAGTAGCAGCAGCAGAAGCAAAAGTATAGTACTAGAAGTAGTAGTAGTAGAAGCAGCGGCAGCAGCAGCAGCAGTAGCAGCACCAGCAGAAGCAGCAGCAGCAGCAGCAGTAGCAGCAGCAGCAGCAGCAGTAGTAGTAGTAGTAGTAGTAGTAGTAGTAGTAGTAGTAGTAGTAGTAGTAGTAGTAGTAGCGACAGCAGGAGTAGCAGTAGTAGTAGTAGTAGCAGCAGCAGCAGCAGCAGCAGCAGTAGTAGCTGTAGCAGCAGAAGCAAAAGTAGTAGTAATATCATCATCATCATCATCATCAGCAGCAGCAGCAGCAGCAGCAGCAGCAGCAGCAGCAGCTGCAGCAGCCAGCAGCAGCGCAGCAGCTGCAGCAGCAGCTGCAGCAGTCGTCGTCGTCGTCGTAGTAGTATGTAGCTGCAGCAGAGTAGTAGCAGCAGCAGTAGCAGCAGCAGCAGCAGCAGCAGCAGCAGCAGCAGCAGCAGAGTTAGTAGTAGTAGTAGTAGTAGTAGTAGGTAGTAGTAGTAGTAGTAGTGGTAGTTGTAGTAGTAGCAGTAGTAGTAGCAGCAGCGTAGTAGTAGTAGTTGTAGTAGTAGTAGTAGTTAGTAGTAGTAGCAGTAGTAGTAGCAGCAGCAGTAGCAGTAGTAGTAGTAGTAGTAGTAATAGTAGTAGTAGTAGTAGTAGTAGTAGTAGTAGTAGTAGTAGTAGAAGTAGCAGTAGTAGTAGCAGTAGTAGTAGAAGAAGTAGCTATCGACTCTCTCAAATACTGGGAATTTCCACCAACGTGTTGACCACCAACCCTCCATTATCGTCCACCATCCAGAACATTAATGTTCATTGCAGCTTCTGGCTTCCCCATCTTTTCATTTGAACCCCAACCTCCGGCCATCCCCACCCCCACCCCCTTCCTTCTCTCCCCTCCTCCTTCCCCCTCACCTTCATTTCCTACCCGCTCCATCATCCACTTTTCTGTGCAGTCACTGATTTCCCCCGGTAAATGTCTTCCAATGTCATCCTCCCCCCCCCCCCCCCCAAGCCCTCAGATGTCGACACTCCATTCTCGGGGAGGGGGGTGGGGAGGAGAAGGAAAAGAGAAGAATGAGAGGCCCTTGTGTATTGTGACCTGCGTCATCATTCCGCTAGAGGAGGTTTGTTGTTGTTGTTGTTGTTGTTGTTTATTGGTTTGTTGTTGTTATTGGTTTGGTGTTGTTGTCAGTATTGGTTTGGTGTTGTTGTAAGTATTGGTTTAGTGTTGTTGTTAGTATTGGTTTGGTGTTGTTGTTAGTATTGGTTTGGTGTAGTTGTTAGTATTGGTTTTGTGTTGTTGTTAGTATTGGTTTGGGTGTTGTTAGTATTGGTTTGGTTGTTGTTGTTGTTATTGGTTTGGTTGTTGTTGTTAGTATTAGTTTGGTGTTGTTGTAATTATTGGTTTGGTTGGTGTTATTATTACTGGTTTGTGTTGTTGTTGTGATTTAGTTTTGTGTTGTTGTTATTTTTGGTTTGTTGCTGTTGTTGATATTGCTTTTGTGTAGGTGTTAGTATTGCTTTGTGTTGTTTTTGTTTTGTGTTGGTGTTTATTGATTTGTGTTGTTGTTATACTTGCTCTGTTGTTGCTGTTATCATTGCTTTGTTGTTGCTATTATGATTGCTTTGTTGTTGCTGTTATCATCGCTTTGTTGTTGCTGTTATTATTTTGTGTTGTTGCTGTTACTTTGTGTTGTTGCTGTTGTTATTTCATTGTGTTGGTGCTACTGTTTTGTGTTGTTGTTTTAATAGCTTTCGTTGCTGCTATTATGGCCATGTGCTGTTGTTGTTGTTGTTGTTGTTGTTGTTGTTGTTGTTGTTCTTGTTGTGTTATTGCTTTGCGTTGTTGCTAGCGCCATTGTGCTCTTAATGTTATTGCATTGTGTTGTTGCTGTTGTTTTGTGTTGCTATTTGGCCTTGTGTTGTTGTTGTCGTTGCTGTTATAGCTTTGCGTTTTTGTTAGTACTTTGTGTTGTTAATGCTATGGCTTTTTGTTGTTCTTGCTGGTGCTTTGTGTTGCTACTATTGCTTTGTGTTATTGCTGTTATTGTTTGTATTGTTCTTGTTTTGTGTTGTTATTGCTATTATTGCCAGTGATTTGATTTTTTTATTTTGTGTTTTTGTTATTATTGCTTTGCTTTGCCGTTATAACTGCTTTGTTGTTGCTCTTGTTATTGCATTGTGGTGTTGTTGTTGCGTTGTGTTGTTGATGTTGTTATGCTTTGTGTTGTTGTTCTTGCTTTGTAAGGTTGCTACTGTTTTGTTATTGTTATTATTGCTTTGTGTTTTTGTTTTATTGATATTTGCCTGTACTTGCTTGTTTTGTTTGATTTGGTTTTATTTCCACGACAGCATCTTGTTTTGTAGTAATGTTCCTCTTTACGATTGCTGTTTCTTTTTGTCTGGTGTAGTTTGTGTTTCTTTTTTTGCAAATCTCTTATTTAAAAACAACAACAATCGAGTCCTGGTGTGTTGACCAGCCAGCTAATGCCCCAGTACCAACCAGTACTAACAGTCCATTATTTCAGTGAACAGAGACAGTTATGTCAGTTGCAAGCCATATAATAGATGATATTTTCACAACCAACAAACAGAAAAGCATTCATCACAGAAAGCAAGTGACTGAGTATGGAAACATTATTCATGGTGTTGTTTTTGCTTACCATGATAGCGACGATGATAATGTAGTTGCTGCTATTGATAATGATGTTGACGACGACGGTGATGATGTTGATGATACTGATGCTGCTGCTGCTGCTGCTGCTGTTGCTGCTGCTGCTGCTGATGATGATGATAATAATGATGATGATGACGATGACGATAATGACGGCGATGATGATGATGTATGTTTCTGTTTTCGAGGTTTTGATAGCCTTGGTTAAGACACTCAACAGGTCATTGTGTGTTTGCCTCAATGCTCCAACGTTTTTTCCCTTTTTTGGGTGTGCATATGTTGCAAAAAATATTAAACCATTAATAATAAAATATATTGTAACGATAGTAACCATAAAACAGAATAAAAACTCTAGACTTAGAACAATTTTGTTTCGGGAGAGGGGAAGTAAAAAAAAAAGGCAGAATAGTTAATAAAGACGACGTCAACAAGAACAAGAACAACAACATACACAAAAACAACAACAACAACAACAACAACAACAACAACAACGACTGCCACTCCAGAGAATATCATTTTCGTGACAATTGCTGTTGACTTCTCTGCTCTTGGCTAATAAATAGTTGGATTTTCCAAATTCCAGCCACTGTTCGGAAAGTCCTCCTCTCCTGTGCCTTTCCCCCCAGCTTTCTGTCACCTTTCCCTTTCCATAGAACACAGTTTCTTAACGTTCCTCGCTGCTCTGGTCCTTCGGATGAGACTATAAACCGAGGCCCCGTGTGCGAACGTACGCAGAACATCTTGCGCACACGTTAAATCCTGTTCCGCTTTTCGTAAGAGTAGGCCATTGTGTGCCGGTGGGAACAGATGACAGAATTTACAAAAACTGCATACACACGGGGACTGGATGCAAAAAGCACATTAGTGCGTATTCCATTATCCTCGATATAAAAGAATAAAATAAATAAAATAAATAAATAAATAAGACCTCGTTGATGGAGGCATAGTCTGGTGGTTGGAGCGTGGAACTCGACATTCAGTGTAACTCAGATTCAAACCACCATCACTGAGACGCCCATACGGTGGGTTTTTCCATGGAGTTAACATCAATATCGACTCTACTCCCCCCCCCCCTTCCCCACCCAACATTCCCTCAGATGAGACTGTTAACCCCGGGTTCCCGTATAGGAACGCACGCACGACATCTCGCGCACACACGTTACAACCCGATCAACATTTTGGAAGAGTAGGCCATCGCGTTTCGGGAGGATCAGGAAGAGATCACAATTTTTGTTTTTTTTCAAAAGCGCATGCACAGCACACTGGTGTCATATCTAGATCTCGTTCCTGACGTTGGAATGTGGGTACCTTGACGGTGGGCACAAGGATGTATACGCAACATCTCACCGCTGGCGTGCCTCGGAGGTCTGGCTAGATCGGTGGTCTAGAGAAAACGCACCTGCCTAGAAAGCGAAAAGTCCGGGTCGGAAGTGTGCTGTGGTTTAATTCCCGTTTGAGTCCCGAAACTTTTCCCCCATCCATTAGACCAGGAGTGGTGATCTGGGTGCTAGTCTTTCAGATGAGACGATAAACCGACGTCCCGTGTGCTACCCACAATTATTTAGCGCACGTAAAAGATTTTACACACAGCAACAAGAGAGTTATCCCTGGAAACAAGTCTGTAGAAAAAAAAAGCCACTCTGATAGGGAATCAAAATGAATTGCAGGAAAGCAAAAAGAAAAACATATATATTGGGTGGCGCTGCTCTTGTGGCGATGCGCTCTCCCCGGGGACAGCAGCCCGAATTCCACACAGAGAAATCTGCCGTGACTTAAAGTGATATAGATAGATAGATAGATAAATATATACATCTATCACTCAATCAATCAATCAAACAATCAATCAGTCAGTCAGTCAGTCAGTCAATCACTCGCTCAATTAATCAATCACTCAATCAGTCAGTATCTCACTCACTCAATTAATCAATCAATCAATCATTCACTCACTCACTCACTCAATTAGTCAATCATCAATCAATCAAACAACACCTGATACTGAAAACAAAATATGGCTCATTCACTGTCTTTGTTTTCGATTATTTACACACAAAATATTTAATAAACAAATATTGTGAAAAAATAACCATGAAGTGTCTTCAAAACTGTGTATATAGAAGAAAAAAAAATGAAGAAAAGTAGAAGGAGGGGGGTAAGGGGTGGGGAGGAGGTGTAATGGGTGCCGAAAAGAAAAGACAGTTCCATTTGTGAATGTGCGTCATCACCTTGAACCTGTTGTCCTCTTCAGCGTAGTAATAGTAGGGTGTCGTGATGCTTCGACCTTTCCAGTTAGCTGTGCCCTCCTCTCCACCTCCCCCCCCCCCCTTCCCCCTCTCTCTCCCTTAGCCCCTTTCCAATGATGTCTTAATTCTCTGTCTCTCTCTCTGTCTCTCTGTCTCTTTCTCTGTCTGTCTGTCTGTCTGTCTGTCTCTCTCTCTCTCTCTCTCTTTTCTCTCTCTCTTCTTCTCTCTCTCTGTCTCTCTCTGTGTCTCTCTATGTCTATCTCTCTGTCTTCTCTTCTCTTCTCTCTCTCTCTGTTTGTCTCTCTCTCTCTCTCTCTCTCTCTCTCTCTCTCTCTGTCTCTCTTGTCTATCTCTCTGTCTTTCTCTTCTCTCTCTCTTGTTTGTCTCTCTCTCTCTCTTTTCTCTTCTCTTCTCTCTCTCTCTTCTCTTCTCTTCTCTCTCTCTGTTTGTCTCTCTCTGTCTCTCTCTCTGTCTCTCTCTGTCTATCTCTCTGTCTTCTCTTCTCTTCTCTCTCTCTGTGTTTGTCTCTCTCCTCTCTCTCTCTCTCTCTTTCTCTCTTTCTTTCTCTCTCTCTCTCTTTCTCTCTTCTCTCTCTCTCTCTTTCTCTCTCTCTCTCTCACTCTCTCTCTCTCTCTCTCTCTCCTCTCTCTCTCTCTCTTCTCTCTCTCTCTCTCTCTCTCTCTCTCTCCATCTCTTTCTTGCGCTCGCATTATGCTTGAATTCTCTTTTAAAAGAAAATGTATTTCATCATCGTCAATCCAATTTCTTGTTCTGCCCGCTTGTCTCTCTTGTCGGTCCGTCTCTCTGTCTCTCTGTCTGTCTGTCTGTCTCTATCTGTCTCTATCTGTCTCTGTCTCAGTCTTTGTTCTGTCTGTCTGTATCTGTCTGTCTGTCTCTCTGCATCTGTTGGTTTCCATGTGTGTTCATTTGCAACATTTGCTTTGTTTTTCTGGCAGTGTCTTCATTCCTTTTCATGTTGAGGGCTGGATGAAAAAAATCTTTATAAATTAATCTATTACCCTCGTGAAATAAAATTTCATTTTGCGTTTGCGTTCGCAAACGCGCGCAAGATATCAGATAACAGTTTATGTTAGCCAGATATTTCAGGCACCCATGCCTGTTTAAACTCATATTGTTCATGTGTATAAAAATGAAATAAGCGTAAAGAGATTTAACATCATTATACTAGCTGTATAAGCCTAATTTGGGTTTTTGTTTGTTTGATTGTTGATTTCTTTGTTTATTTCTGTGTTTATTTCTGTGTTTATTTCTGTGTTTATTTCTGTGCTTATTTCTTTTTTTATTTCATTGTTCATTTCTTTGTTTATATCTTTGTTTATTTCTTTGTTTATGTCTTTGTTTATTTTCGTTCCTCAGCTAAAGCTCTGAGGTTCACCAATGGTGAGATTTTGCGTATGCGATCATTTCTGCCCAACATGAAGGTAGCCACATTGCAACTTCAGAAAAAAGTCTGAACACAAGTCAGTGTGCATGTATTGTTGTTGTTATTGTTGGGTTTTGTAAACTGTTAAGTTGTTCCTATCGGCATGCAGTGACCTACTCTGTCTGAAGGCGGATTTGCTTTTAAAGTGTGCGCGAGATGTTCAGCGTGTGTTCGCACATGGGACCTTGGTTTAGAGTGTCATCCGAATAACTCTTGTGGGAATAATGGCGGTATTGAAATTAATTCCAATGGGGGTGGGGAAGGGTAGGGTCGGGTGGGGGGTGGAGAAGAGTTTCCTCACACAGTTGCCTCATGTAAACACATATCTACAAACGCACACATATACGCGCGCGCGCACACATACACAACAAAACAAAAGCACACACACACAAAACGAGCGCGCGCACACACATACACACATAACAACAACAACAACAACAACAACAACATCAACAACAACACCCACACACACGCATACACACACACACATACACACACACACACACACACAAACGCGCGCGTTGCACACACTTACAGAACACAAAAAAACAAAACACACACACACACACACACTCACACACACACGTCTCCCCCTCCCCCTCCACACTCAAACACCACACACACACTTTTCTCCTCCTATCCCCCTCCACACTCATACACACACACACACACACACACACACACACATACACACACACACACACTCAAAAATACACACACACACACCACACACGTCTCCCCCTCCACACACACACACACACACACACACACACACACACACACACACACACACAACACACACACACACACACACACACACACACTTCTCCTCCCCCCCCCCAACACACACACACACACGAAATAACACACTTTAGCAAATGCCACTGTCCTTCCTCACACCCTCCTTTCCCCTACTTTAGCTACAATTTCCCTCCATTCTCTCTCCATCCAACATACACCTTTTTCTTTTCTTTTCCCCGTAATTGCTTCCTCTTTCCAGTTTTCTCTTTCTCTTTAGTCGTCAACAGTGTATTCTATCTTGTCTGTGCAATGTGGTCACAAAAGCTCTTCATTGCTGTCGATACAATACAGACAATAATGTAGTGTGTGTGTGTGTTTGGGTATGTGTGTTTGGGTGTATGATGAGAGAGAGAGAGAGATGAGAGAGAGAGAGAGAGAGAGAGAGAGAGAGATGAGAGAGAGAGAGTGAGAGAGAGGGAGAGAGAGAGAGAGTGAGAGAGAGAGAGGAGGCGGAAGAGAGAGGAGACAAACAGACAGACAGGGAGAGGAGAGAGGAGAGAGAGAGAGAGAGAGAGGAGAGTAGAGATTGGAGAGAGAGACGAGTGAGAGAGAGAGGAGAGAAACTCTGAACTCTGAACTCTGAACTCTGAACTGTAAACAGAGAATCATTTCAGAGAAAGAGAGAGAGAGAGAGAGAGAGAGAGAGATGAAGGAGAGAGAGAGAGTGAGAGAAGAAGAGAGAGAGAGAGAAGGAGGCGGAAGAGAGAGGAGACAAACAGACAGACAGACAGACAGACAGACAGACAGAGAGAGAGAGATGAGAGGAGAGAGAGAGAGAGGAGAGGAGAGAGAGAGAGAGGAGAGGAGAGAGAACTCTGAAACTCTGAACTCTGAACTCTGAACTGTAAACAGAGAATCATTTCAGAGAAAGAGAGAGAGAGAGGAGGGAGAGAGAGAGAGAGAGAGAGAGAGAACTCTGAACTCTGAACTCTGAACTCTGAACAGAGAATCATTTTACAGAGAGAGAGAACTCTGAACAGAGAATCATTTTACAGAAGAAGAGAGAGAAACTCTGAACAGAGAATCATTTTACAGAGAGAGAGAGAACTCTGAACAGAGAATCATTTTACAGAGAGAGAGAGAACTCTGAACAGAAAATCATTTTACAGAGAGAGAGAACTCTGAACAGAGAATCATTTTACAGAGAAAGAGAACTCTGAACAGAGAATCATTTTACAGAGAGAGAGAGAGAGAGAGAGAGAGAGATTGAGAGAGAGAGAGATGGAGAAGAGAGAGAGAGAGAGAGAGAGAGAGAGATGGATGGATGTAAAATCGGAAATTCCGTTTTCAACCTGCGTCATTGGCTCCCATTGATTTTCCTTTCCTTCCCAGTAATAACAGGGTGTCGTGGGGCTTTGACCTTTAAGTGTTGGCTGTCCCCCCCCCCTTCCCCCAAACCACCTTCCCTCGCCACTTCCCTGCAGTGTGTCCATTCTGTTTGTCTGTTGCTCTCTGTCTCTCTAGGAGTTTGCCCCTCTCTCTCTCTATCACTTTGTGTCTCTCTCTTTCTGTGTGTCTCTCTCTCTCTGTCTTCTCTCTCTCTGTCTCTCTCTCTGTGTCTCTTTATTTTTGTCTATCTCTGGTATTACGCACTATCTATCTATCTATCTATTTATCTATCTATCTATCTCTATCTATCTATCTATTTATCTATCTATCTATCCATCTATTTATCTATCTATCTATCCATCTACCTACCTACCTACCTATCTATCTATCTATCAGCCATTGCAGTACGCGACAAGCTTCTAAGAACAACAGGCAAAGATGCAGAATTTAAGAAACAAAGAAATAAGATAACAGCCATGAAAAGAGCAGCTCAGAAACAATATTTTAGTGATCTCATCTCATCAAGAAAAGATACAAAATCTGTTTGGAAAGCAATCAATCAATTAGCTGGCAAACCATTAACATCTATTCCCATTTCTGCAAACTGTCTGTCTCCTGAAGATATCAATAAGCATTTTGCTTCTGTGGGAGGAAAAGTGATTCATGTCAATAATACAAAGTTAAACGATTTATCTGAATTAGAAAAATTTTGTTGCTCAAAAAATGTACAATCTAGGTTTAAGTTTAATTTCATTACTGTTCATGAGGTGTACAAAATTGTGTTCTTTAAAACAATCAAATGCACGAGGCTTAGATGATCTTGACAGTAAAATTTTGAAGGTCTCGGCACCCATAATATCTGAGCACATTCCCTTTATATCTATAATCTTTCCATTGCAAAATGTTGTTTTCCTTGTGCTTTTAAAGATGCTAAAGTTTTGCCCTCTTCAAATTGGTGACCCCCAAAATCCATCAAACTACAGACCAATATCAATCCTGTCTTCATTGTCTAAGCCTCTTGAAAAACATCTGAAGTGTAACCTTCAGTTGTTTTTTATTAACCATGATCTCTTTCATCCAAATCAAAGTGGATTTCGGAAAAAAACACTCTTGTCATACTCTGTTAAACAATCTTATAGAACAGTGGCATGAAAATATTAACAACGATCTCTTATCTAGTGTTGTATTTGTTGATTTCACAAAGGCTTTTGACACAATTGACCATGATCTTTTGCTAAGAAAATTAGTGATATATGGTTTATCCCCAACTTCACTTCGACTTATATCATATTTCTTGAAATAGAAGGCAGGCAGTTTTACAAGACTGTGCAATGTCTTCTTTCATGCCTATAACATATGGTGTCCCCAGGGATCAGTTCTGGGACCACTCTTATTTTCCATTTATATAAATGATCTTCCACTAAATGTTTCATCTTCTTGTGAACTGTTTGCTGATGACACGACAATTCATACTAAGGGTACTAATGCAAGTATAATATGCAATGTGTTACAGAAAGATATAGATAAACTTATTCTCTTGGGCTGATCTTAATCATATGGCTCTTCATCCTGATAAATCTAAGTTTATGATAGTAACAACAAGGCAGAAAAGACAAAATACCAAATCAATGTCAAGAAGTCTAAAAGTTTATGATAGGTATTGGAAGAGGTAGATTCTCACAAGTTACTTGGCTTAACTGTAGACAACAATCTTTCCTGGTCAAATCACATTTCAAAACTATCAAAGAAGCTATCTCAAAAGATATTCCAGCTAAACAGAATTTAAAACATTTGCTTGATGAGCATAGTCGGAAGTTATTTTTCTACGCTTACATACAGCCAGATATTGATTATGCGTCAACTTGTTGGGACTCAGCAAGTAAAAACTGCTTAAAAAGACTTGAGGCTTATACAGACGTTCTCTGAAAGTGATACTCCTCAAACCTTCCTTGCAAACTGAAGATTACAAGAAATTAAATATTTTTCCGTTTAACCTCAAATGCCATTTTAATAAAGGTATTTTCATGTACAAAATTATGAATAATCTAGCACCACCCTACCTGAATGAAAAATTTTTGGTCAAGACTTCTCGAGGTAAAAAGTGTTCTATTTCTTCCCCGCCCAAGAATTGACCTTTTCATGTCATCTTTGGTATACTCAGGTGGTAAATATGGAATGAAATCCTGATAATCTCAAGCAAAAAAGTAGTCTGTCATCATTTAAGAAAAGTTACCACAGACATCTATTCAAAACGTTTTGATTGAAATTGTTATTATTATTTTTTTGTCTTTGTCTATGGAATTTGATTGGTTGTATTCCATATTATGCAAGTCATGTTGAATGTCTTTCAATTTCCACTCCTCCTTGTCTGTTGTCTGTCTGTCTGTCTGTCTGTCTGTCTGTCTGTCTGTCTCTCTCTCTCTCTCTCTCTCTCTCTCTCTCTCTCCCTCTCTCTCTCTCTCTCTCTCTCTCTCTCCCTCTTTCTTCTGTTCGACTGCTCTCTCCGATTTGATTTTTTTTATTTTTTTTATTTTTTTTTTTATATATGCATAATTGTTGTGTCTGCATACGTAGGTGTATGTGTATATGTAAACATATGTGTGTAAATTGTATGAAAAATGCATGATTAGAGATGGTATGGGGAGATGAAGGGATTTGCTGAAAGTAGTTTGAAATGGATGTCAGTGTGCTAAATCATAATTTCAAGTTTGTTTATTAGCTCATTTGTTTGTTTGTTTGTTTGTTTTTTGTCTGTTTGAGTCTTTTATTCACTTGAACTTTTTTATGCAATTATTTAAATTTGAGATGTTTTGGGCTTTTTCCTTTGCGTTTTTCTTTGGGGGAAAGGGAATGGGTGGGTGGGCCTGAGGGCATGGTGTAAAGAAGCTGTAAGCTTATCCATTTACCCTCAATAAAAAATTTCGTATTCGTATTCGTATTCGTATTCTATCTTTCTACCTATCTATCTTTCTATCTATCTATCTATCTACCTACCTACCTATCCATCTATCTATCTATCTATCTATCTATCTATCTGTCTGTCTGTCTGTCTGTCTATCTATCTATCTATCATCTATCTATCTATCTATCTATCTATCTATCTATCTATCTATCTATCTATCTATCTATCTATCTATCTACCTACTTATCTATCTACCTACCTACATATCTATATATCTTTTGACCTATCTAATTACCTGTCTACCTACTTATCTATCTATATATCTATCTACTTATCTATTTATCTATCTATCTATCTATCTACCTATCTATCTATCTATCTATCTATCTATCTATCTATCTACCTACCTACCTACCTATCTATCTATCGATCTATCTATCCATCGATCGACCGATCGATCTACATAGCTAACTAGTTATCGGTCTGTCTGTCTGCTGTCTTAACTTTTCTTAGCTCTTTTTCCGTGATATTTGAAAAGTATTTCGTAAGTAAATCCGCGTGACGTCATAAAAACAAAGTCGTCTTTGTAGTGATGCAAAAATGAGATCTGGTCATGGCGGGCAGTGAGCTTTCTTCAAAGAGAACATGGAGCTGAGGCTGTTGCTCATTTTTAAAGGCTAGAAATGTTCCTTTTTTTTTTAATCAATCTCTGCCTGGCTAATTACATTTCGATGGTCAACAAACAAAATACAATAGTATCAGGTATATAGGCCAATAACATCATGTTTGAGAAACAAAGAATGAGAACTGCGTGAACATGTGTATGAAAAATAAAATACAAGCTATAGGTGATATCGTTTGACACTTTGCTGCTGTTTGGCCAAGAGATAGATAGATAGATACAGATAGCGAGAAGATAGAGAGAGATAGAGAGAGAGGTAAATAGATAGAGGGGAGAGAGATAGAGAGATAAAGAGATAGAGAGATAGATAGGGGATAGAGAGAGAGATAGAGGGATAGAGAGACAGAAACAGACAGACAAAATATTTTTTACAGCGTGTACTTTTATTGCATCCGGCGTCTTAAATTAACAAACGCCAGGAGTCTTTCTTTGGTTAGAATGATGATGTGGACATTTTTGCTTGACTTACCATACTTTCTCCTTTTCTGGCTTTGTTTTTTTCTTGCTTTCTCTCTTTCTTTTCATCTCTTCTTTCTTTCTTCGCTCGTTCGTTCGTTTGTTCGTTCGTTCTTTCTTTCTTGTTTTCTTGTTTTCTTTCTTTCTCTCTTTCGTTCGTTCATTCGTTCTGTCTTTCTTTCATTCTTTCTATCTGTTTGCATGTCTCTGTATCTTTTTTCTTTCATGTTTTCTGTTGTTTTGCGTCTAGTCTGCCTTTCTGGAGTTTTGTGGGTTTTCTTTCGTTTACATCTGTTTCATTGTCTTTAATTCTTTTTCTTTCTTTATTTTTTTGTACGCACATGCCTTATGTCTTTTTTTTTGTTTTCTTCCGTTTGTCTTTTTTCTGTGTTCCTTTTATCTGTCTGTTTGGGCTGTCTATGTTTCTCTATTTCTTTCTTGTTTTATTCTTTTTCAGCATCTGTCTTTTTGGGGGGTTTTTCGCGACTGTTTTTTTTTAGTTGCTTACGTTCTTTTTATGTATTTCGTCTTTTTCTGTACGCACGTACATCTATCTATACGGCTCTTTTTCTTTTCTTTCTTTTCTTTCCGTCTTTCTTTGCTTTCTTTCTTTCCTTGTTTTCTTTCTTTTCCCTTAAATGCCCCTCTGTGATTTGCATAGTTTGCGTGGTTCTTTGTCCCTTCTAAGAGACGTCTTTGGGGAGATTTTGGCTTCCTTTTCTTATCAATGGCATCTTGATATTGTTAGGTCTGAAAGTGAGAGAGAAACACCATTGTTATCTTTTGCCATGTCCGAGATCAGTTGATCGTTCATTAACTTTTAATACGTCGGTCCTCCTCCTCCTCTTCCTCCTTCTACTACTACTAACTACTACTAACTACTACAACTACTAACTACTACTAACTACTACTACTAACTACTACTACTACTACTACTACTAGTACTCCTGCTGCTGCTGCTGCTGCTGCTGCTACTACTACTGCTGCTACTACTGCTGTTGCTGCTTCTGCTACTGCTACTGCTGCTACTGCTTCTACTACTACTACTGCTACTGCTGCTGCTGCGCTTGCTGCTGCTGCTACTACTCCTGCTGCTGCTGCTGCTGCTGCTGCTGCTGCTGATGATGATGATGATGACACTCATGCTGATTATCATGTTTATTTGTAGTATTATTGTGTGGTTGTGGAGGTGGTGGTGGTTGATGTTTTCTCAACTCCAGTATCAGTTGATCAGGCAATCACCTCGCCTAGTCCAATCACGTGAGAAAGGAATTTCCTTTCAGGGTGTAAATTAGTTTCTGCGCACTCGTTCCATCAATATAAAATATATTAGAAAGAATAGACACGGCAAGGAAATAAATCAGACACTATAAAAGACACAAATGAAAGAAAGAGAAAAAAGTAAAGAGAAACACAGAGAGAGAGAGAGAGAGAGAGAGAAAGAGAGAAAGAGAGAAAGACAAAGAGAGAGAGAGAGAGATAGAGAGAGACAATGACAATGACAATGACAATAATTTATTCAAAAAAGGCCTTGGCCCCATTTGAAGGGGTATACATCATTGGTAATGGTTTTTACATTCCACACCTAAGTCCTGTACCTCCAACACATACATAACAGTTTTGCAATCTAAAGGTAATCATGACATCATCGTTTCTCTTCTTTTGAAAGACTTATGCAAGTACATAGCAACATTTCGTATAGTGTTTACATTGGTGGAGGACAAAAGTAAGACTAACCTAAATAGTGCAGGTCTCTTATAAAACTTAGAAGGAATGTATTTTGTTCTTAAATCTTCCAGTGCTGGGCAACAGAAAACAAAGTGTACCTCATCTTCGCTATTCAGTTTACACATGGGGCACGTCATATTTCTGTCATATATTTTATATCTTAAATGATGTACCATTATATTGGTGACCCCAAAACGAAACTTGGTCAATACACACCTTACAAACTTATTTATATTTATGGTTAGGTATGTTTCAACAAGGTGATTTGCTTTGAATAATTTATATAAAGAAAATCTGTCGCTGCTTTGAATGTGGCTCTCCCAATATTGCTATCTACAATCTATGATACCTTGTTTAAAGGAGGCCAGAAACTCTTGACACACCCAACACCCTGATTAAGCCACACAAATGCAAAACCATTTTCACACAAACACTTACCCACGCTAGTCACCCATGTTATCTTCCCTCTCTCATCCAGGTCATACAAAAGCTTACATGCTTGGGAAGGGAGTCTGTTTCCACACATCTGCATACTTTTAACCAATACCCAATGCATTTCACATAAGAATTTAAATACAATGGATGTCTTCCAAGCTCACCATAAACTAGATCGTTTGGTGTTCGCCTGTTAACAAGTAGGAATCGTTTCGTTGCGAATAAATGTAATTTTTCAATTTCACACCCTGCAAAGAAAGCCCATATTTCTGCACCATACTGAACAATTGGCTGCACCTGTGCATCAAACAACTTAAAAAACAATTCCGCTGAACTACTGTCAAATTTGTTCCAAACATTAAGATATTCATTACTGCTCGTTTACCTCTGCTCACAAGATCTTGACAGGCAAAAGTAAAACTAAGCTTAGTAGAAAAATATATACCTAGATACTTATAAGCATTTACAACTTTAATTTGAGATTTTCCATAAAACCATCTTTCACGAGAAGCCAGATATCCACCCTTACGAAATACTATGATATTACTTTTTTCCATGTTTACTTTAAGCTGAAGTCTTTGAGATGCAGCGTCCAAACTGTTCAATTGCGTTTGCAAACCAATAACAGTATCAGATACAAAACAATATCGTCTGCAAACAACATAACGAATAATTCTACTAAAATCGAAAGTAACACCATGTCTCCCATTTTTTATTATATCAAGAGCTACTTCATTAATAAACAACGAAAACAGAACTGGGCTGCATACGTCTCCTTGTTTAACCCCTTGCGTACATTTAATGTAGTCACTAAACTTAGCTCCATTTTTTATTTTAGCCTTTACATCATTGTACATACTTTTTATACAGTTGTAAAACTTTCCTTTAATACCATTTTTGTTTAGAATTGGCCATAAAAGTTGTCTTGAAATAGAATCAAAGGCCTTTTCGAAATCAATGAAGGCTACATAGAGTTTACGATTGTTTACAAATTGTTTTTGAATGGCAGCCAATAAAGTAAATATATGATCAATTGTACTATAGCCTTTTTTGAAGCCTGCCTGATATTCACCTGTGATATCATTTGCTTCAATCCACCTAGACAATCTTTGATTTACTATTGAGCTGTATAGTTTACTTGCTATATTACATAAAGAAATCCCTCTATAGTTATTTGGATCATTTGTGTTACCTTTTTTGAACAGTGGAATTATAACTGATTCTGTCCAGCTCTCTGGATAGATACCCTTATCAAATAGAACATTAAACAACTCTACGAGAAAATCTATAGTACTATCTCCTAAATGTTTGAAAAACTCATCTAGCAATCCATCTGGCCCTGCTGCTTTACCATTCTTCAACTTTCTTATCGCTAAAATTACTTCCTGTTTAGTAATATCTTGATCTGGACAAGACACAGTGTCATTGTCTTGTGACAATCCATTTGCTTCAACTTCAACTTCTACATTTGATTCTTTATCTAATACTTGCTTGAAGTGTTTATGCCACTGATCTAATGAGAGGAGAGAGAGAGAGAGAGAGAGAGAGAGAGAGAGAGAGGAGAGAGAGAGAGAGAGAGGAGAGAGAGAGAGAGAGAGAGAGAGAGAGAGATCAAGGCAAGGCGAGGAAAGGCATTTTTTTTAGGAGTCATGAATAAGCACGCATGGGCTTTGAAATTCCCAATCCTCACCCATAGACAGAGAAACAATTATGATGTTTAACAAAACATAAATCTATGACAAAACAAGCACCACCAGTTCACATTTTTACAAACAACAACATTATAACAACTACAAAGACAAACCAGAACTTCTAGAAAAGAAAAAAATATATATTTAAATAGAAGATTATGGCATAATAAATCACACGCACACACACATACACATACAGGGGACAGAGACAGAGAGATAGAGGGTGAGAGACAGAGACAGGGAGGCAGAGAGAGACAGACA
This sequence comes from Rapana venosa, assembly GCA_028751875.1. Taxonomy (NCBI): domain Eukaryota; kingdom Metazoa; phylum Mollusca; class Gastropoda; order Neogastropoda; family Muricidae; genus Rapana; species Rapana venosa. The sequence goes on along the minus strand of CM054136.1, from coordinate 87,733,066 downwards.
ACAAAAAACAGACAGACAGAGAGTCAGTCAGAGAGACAGACACACACGCACACACACGCACACGCACGCACGACCAACACACACACACACACACACACACACACACGCACGCACGCACACACACACACACACACACAAAGCAAGTCGACTACCAATAATGGAACAATAGAACTTTGCCCTGTGTTGTGGCAATTCCTTGTTCTCTCTTTTTGTTTTTATCGACAGAGGACCATTGTCAAACTAAGGGAGACTATTAAGGAACAACGGAATATAAACCAAACATTCAGCTTCTTCCAATCTGATCACAGATCACATAAACTATTATCAACTTTGGTGGCATTTGTTTCTGCCAAAGAAAACCCCCAGTCAAAATCTCCAGAGATTTTAATAAAATTATCCCCAAAATCGGAATGGGCAAAAGCAGTGGCATACGCTAACATCTTACCATAATTGTACCTCTGAGGTGTATGTGAAAAACAAAAACGAAAGTATTGGGAGAGAGGGAAGAGGAGGTGGGGGTGCGAGTGGGTGGGATGGGGATGGTGGGGGGGGGGGGTAGGAACGGGTCAGGCTAGTGGTTAGAGCGTTGAGCTTTCAATCTGACGGCCCGGGTTTAAGCCACTGTCAGGATACTTTTCGATTTTGTTTTTGTTTATCTTTGATTGTTTTGAAATATTTGTCGTTAAAAAATCGTTTTCGAAAGGATGGAGAAGTTGTTGCAGGTTATGCGTGCCCTTGTGGGGTTTTTTCTGCACTGCTTTGTGTGTTTTATAGTTAGACATAATTTTATGTACTAAAGGCATTCAGATTTGTTCCCGTTTGATTCATTTCTTGTAAACCGGGGAGGGGGGGGGAGTGTGAGGGAGAGAGAGAGAGAGAGAAGAGGGACAGACAGACAGACAGACAGAGACAGACAGAGGGACAGACAGAAAGACAGAGAAAGAAAGACGGGCAGAAACAGAGAGAGAGAGAGAGACAGAGAGAGAGAGAGATCTGAACTCTGAACGGATCAATATGTACATTGGCCTCACGCCACAAAACAGAGAACTCTGAACTCTGAAATGGTTTAATTGCACATCGGCCTTGGGCCACAATACAATGCACAGTAGATTCCATAAGGGAGAGAGAGACAGAGAGAGAGAGGCAGAGAGAGAGACACAGAGAGACAGAGAGAGAGAGAAATACAGAGACAGAGAGACAGAGACAGACAGAGAGAGAGACTCTAGCTACAGAGCCAAAAACTGGAACAATGTGTGCGTGTCAGTAAGCACTAGCTTTCTCTTCATCACCTCCACCCCCACCTCGCCAGAATTGTCCACAAAAAAACAGTTAGCTACTACTACTCCCCTCCTCCCCCCCCAACCCCCTCCCTCGCAGTGCACTCACGCTCTATCCATCAGCTAATGAAACCACACAGAAAAAAGCTGGAGTGACAATAACGCTGTAATTATGTGGATTGGTTGGTGTTTTTCAGCTGCTAGGACCATCACTGTCACTATCACGAGGAGAAACACATCCAGTGTGTTGTTGTTGTTGTTGTTGTTGTTGTTGTTGTTGTTCCAGCTTGTCTTTTGTTTGGCTTTGCGTGTGTGTTGTGTGTGTGTTGTGTGTGTGTGTGTGTGTGTGTGTGTGTGTGTGTGTGTGTGTGTGTGTGTGTTTTGCTTTTTTCAATGTTTGAAAGTAGTGAAAGTGATGATGGTGATGATGATTGTGATGATGGTGCACGTGAGGGTAATGATGATGATGATGATGATGATGGTGGTAGTGGTAGTGGCGGTGATGATGGTGATGGTGGTGTGGTGATGGTGATGATGGTGATGCTGATAGTGATGGTAATGATGGTGATGATGATGATGATGATGATGCACATGACGGTTGATGGTAATGACAACAATGATGCGTGGTAGTGGTGACGGTGCTGGTGGCTGTTACATTGATGATGATGATGATGATGATGATGATGATGATGATAGTGGTGGTTGTGATATTAATAATAATGATGACAATGGCGATGGTGACGGTATTAATAATGATGATAATAGTGATGAAGATGATGGTGACGATGATAATTGTTATGATGATGATGTTTATGATATCAATAATAATGGTGATAATGGTGATGACGATACTAGTAATCATGATGATGATGCTTATGGTATTAACAATAACGATGGTGATGATGATAGTGGAGATGGTGAAGGTTATGATATTGATAATAATGATGATAATGGTGATGATGGTGATGATGGTGATGATGGTAATGATGATAATGGTGATGGTGATGATAGTAATGGTGATGATTATAATGGTGAATGTGATGATGGTCATGATATAAGCAATAATGATTATAATGGTAATGATGATGATAGTAATGATGATGATGATAATGATGATGGTCATGATGGTGGTGGTGGCATGGTATTGGCGGAAATAATTGTGGTGGGGATGGTGATGGAGATTATGTAACTTCAATGAAGATAATTAAGGTGATTGTGATGATGATGATGATGATGATGATGACGACGGTGATGATGATGATGACGATGATGATGTTGATGATGGTGGTGGTGGTGGGCATGATATTGATAATAATGATGATGATGGTGGGGGTATGGTGTTGGTGGTAATGATTATGGTGGGGGTAGAGGTGAAGATTATATGACTACAATGAACATGATTAAGGTGACTATGATTCTGCTGTTGCTGCTGCTGCTACTGCTGCTGGTGCTGCTGCTGCTGCTGCTGCTTCTGCTGCTGCTGCTGCTGCTGATAATGACACTCACGATAATGAATCATTTCAGTGGCAAACTTCCCTAGCAAGCACACACAGAGATAGATGCTGTGTCTTCAACGCAGGCGTTGATGCGAAAACTGCTTGGTCAAAGGCGTCCAGACAGGTCACTGTTGGGGGGATATTAAATTTGTTCATAAGAAAGACGGGCCTAAACCACATCAAAAACAACAACAACAACCAGAACAACAATAATTACGGGGAAGAAAAACCTACTGCAACAACAAACAACAACAACATCCGTAAAATCAGCATAACATTAACGAAATGCAATGAAAAATAACCAGTAGCAGCGGCATTTACAAACAACTAAACCACTAAGGTAAAGGTAAAGATGTCCAATAACCTATGTGGTCGTAGGGGAGTGAGGAATCAGAGACCTCAACTTCTCCAGGGGCCAGCATATTGAAGTCAGTGCCCATCTCGCATATGAGATGGAGGTGAGCTCGGAGAAAAGTAAAGTACTTGTGAACAGCCCGAGCAGCGCCACTGCTAAAATTTACATGAACGGCCAGCAACTGGAGGAGGTAGACGCTTTTAAATACCTTGGCGCTACACTCACAAAGGACGGGCGATTGACGACAGAAATCAAAGTCAGACTAGCCATGGCAACATCTTCCATGACAAAACTCACCACCATATGGAAAAGTAAAGAGATCAGTTTCCCAATCAAACTAAAGATCTACAATGCCCTAATTAAGACTATCCTGCTGTACGGAAGTGAAACCTGGACATTGACTACTGAAACAGCAAAGCGAATCCAGTCATTTGAAACAAAATGCCATATAAAACTGCTGGGCATATTCTGGAAAGAACGAAAGACCAATGAATTTGTCAAGAGTCAAATAACACGGCTGGCAGGTCCACAGGAACCCCTTCTCACCATCGTCAAGAAGAAAAAGCTGACATGGTTCGGCCACGTCACCCGCCACAACACTCTGCCAAAAACAGTACTGCAGGGAACACTAGAAGGTGGCAGAAAGAGGGGAAGACAGAACAAGTCATGGATGGACAACATCAGAGAATGGACCAGGATGAATGACTCGGCACTACTGCGCAGAGCCGAGGACCGAGATAGATGGAGGAGGCTTACCACGGCATCGTCTTTCGTATCTCCTCCACGACCGCCAAGGTCACGGGACTGATGATAATGATGATGCCCATCTCCTCTCTCTCGCTGATTTACCTTCCCTGGCCCTAAAGAAGGCAGGTACCCATTGACAGCTGGGTGAACTGGGGGACTGCAATGAAGTCAAAGCGCAGTAAAACGGTCACCCATCCAAGTGGTAACCACGCTGCTTAACCTTGGCTGGGGGACAGCGAGTGCTCTGACCACTGAGCTATCCCCGTCCCCCCACCCCCCACTAAATCAATACAGGCCTAAAATGATCTGCCATCAGCTAACCTATTTTCTTCACCTATTTTCACACCCCGCCAACCAGCTTTCTGGCTGTCCTGTCCCCAGTTCTTCTGTTCAGTCATGTTCTGGCCCCTTTTTTAATTTTCTCCCAATTTTCTGCAACAAAGCTCTAGGAATTTCCGAAACCGTCTCTCGCCACTGTCCGTC
>CM054136.1:87713708-87726208 GCA_028751875.1 Rapana venosa | reverse complement strand
ACACACACACACACCACACACACACACACACACACACACACACACGTACACACTCACACACACACACACACACACACACACACACACACACACCACACACACACACACACACTCACACACACACACGTTTACACTTTGGCAGGGTGATGAATTTTTTGAAAAACAACAACAATTATTCCAGGAGTGTAGTATCATTTCCCATTTTTCAATAAACCAACTACCTAAAAAAAAAAGTCAAACGCATAATTATTTCATATACAAAAAAACCGGTGTGAAAACAGTGCCATTAAAAAACAAATTTCCCCCTTGCATTGGATGATGCAGGAACTGACCCAGAAAAAAAAAATGTGAATGGTCTATTTGTTTTAAAAAACTTTGTTCGATGTTAAAAGGGTGTTGAAACTTGGAATTTGCTCTACTGCTTTGTGAAATAATGGATTGTTACCCAAGTTATGGTCAGCAGAAGGATAGATAAGACAGCTAGGATGTTTGGGGGGTTTCGCTCCGGTCGATCGGTCAGTCTTCTGGCTGTAGGCTTTTTTCATGAAAAATGTTAGATTTTTTGGGCATTCCTTTTCATAACACCCAGGGTTTACCTAGATTGTGCACTTTGTGAGTGTGTGTGTGTGCGTGGGTGTGTTTTGTGTGTGTGTATGCGTGCGAGCGTACGCGCGTGCGTGCGTGCGTGCGCGCGCGCGTGTGTGTGTGTGTGTGTGTGTGCGTGTTTTCATTCTTTTATATTGAGGATAATGGAATAAGGACTTATGTGCTTTCTGTCACACGTTCCCACCGGAACACAATGGCCTACTCTTTCAAAAAGCAGAACGGGTTTTATTGTTTGCGCAAGATGTTCTGCGTGCGCTCTCTTGTACGAGATTCGAGTCCGGGTCAGCAGATCCGAGCTCAAGGCGGATCACTCCAACAACAGACTGTTTGGTCCTAATTTTGGTGCGTGAGTGTGTGTGTGTAGTTGTGTGTGTGTGTGTGTTTGTTGGTGTTGTGTGTGTGTGTATGTGTGTGTATTTGTGTGTGTGTGTTTGTGTGTGTTTGTGTGGTGTATAACTATTTGTGTGTGTATCTGGTTGATGTGTATGTGTGTGCGCGTGTATGCGCGTGTTTGTGTGTTTTAAGTGTGTGGTGTGTGTGTGTGTGTGTGTGTGTTTGTTGTGTGTGTGTGTTTGTGTGTGTGTGTGTGTGTTCGTGTGTGTGTGTGTGTGTGTGTGTGTGTGTGTTTGTGTGTGTGTATGTGTGTGGTGTATAACTATTTGTGTGTGTATCTGAGTATGTGTGTGCGCGTGTATGCGCGTGTTTGTGTGTTTAAGTGTGTGTGTGTGTTGTGTGCGTTTGTTTATAATGTGTGTGTGTGTGCGTGTTACGCTCCAGAATGCCTATTTATACATGTAAATACGGTTATTATTTTAGAAATGACTAACGCAATCAAAGCTTTATCATGGAAAGATAACGACTGTGTAAATAGTGCACACCGTCAATAAATACGGACTGAATTGGAATGACGCACAAACGGGTAATTTTTCGGTGTTTTCGGTTTTTTTCGGGTTTTCTTTTGTTTGGCTAGATTTTTAGGTTCACCAATGCATACATATTGCATGTATAATTGTTTGTCCAGCATAAATGAAGCCATTTGCTGACTTCAAGAATGATGTCTAAACACAAAACAAGTGCGCTTTAAAAAAAACAACAACAAAATTTGTCATCCTTTCTGCTGGCACGTAATGGCTTAGGAAGGAGGTGAAGGTAAAGGAGTCCCATAACCTATAAGGTCGTAGGGGAGCGAGGCGTCAGAGACCTCACTTCGCTATGGGCCAGCATATTGAGGGCGGCGCCCATCTCCTCTCCCTCGCTGCTTTACCTTCCCTGACCCTAAAGAGGGCAGGTACCATTCACAGCTGGGTGAACTGGGGGAACTGTACTGAAGCCAAGGCAAGCAAACGGTCACCCATCCAAGTGGTAACCACGCTCCACGCTGCTTAACTTGGCTGGGGGAAAGCGAGTGCTCCGACCACTGAGCTATTCCCGTCCCCGTAATGGCTTACTCTTCTGAAATGCAGAACAGGTTTGAACGTGATTACAGCCAAAGTCATAGTCAAAGTCAAATGTTCATTTCCAGATGGTACATTCAATAAGCAATGCATCTGCTGGTTTTTTTCATCGAGATGTTCTGCGTGCGCTCATACACTGGACTTTGGTTTAAAGTCTCATCAGAAAGACTTTCGGGAGAAGTGGAATCGGTACTGATGTTAACTCCAGGGCTATAAAAAAAAAACCCACACCAAACAACCAGCCTCGAATTAACATCTCAATTGTGACTCGAACCCGGGCCGTCAGATTGCAAACTCAATGCTCTAACCACTGGGCTTTTCTGCCCCCCCCCCCCTTTTTCCCTCCCCCCCCCTGCCCTCCCCGTCTCTGCGCAGGGAAAACCCCCCTTTTAAATTCAAGGGAACCTTTTCTGTTTAATTATAAAAATTTGCTTGACTTGACCTGCAGAGGGGGAAACCCACCCTTTTGGTAAAGGGAAGGGGCCTGTGTTGATCACACTGATTTTGAACCAGGAAAACCGTTCGGGTTTGCATTCACAGTTGATCGGTCGGTTTAAAACTGGTAGTGTACAGAAATACTGGGTTTGGGTTTGAAAAATTTAAAGTTCAATGCCCCTGTCGAGCCATTCATTTGATTATCTGTTTCATTCAAACTTTTAAATTTATCTTTTTTGGAGAGAGAGACAGACAGGCAGACGGCAGACAGCCCGAGACAGGGGACAAAGCGGGAAAACAGAGGGGCCCCAGACAGAATAGGAAGATGGGCAGACAAAACAAAAAAAAATTACGAGAAAAAAAGGTTTTAAAAATTTCTAAGGAAAGGGGCCAAAGCTATAACAAAAAACATTAAAGGGTTTGAACTTTTTTTAAATGTAATCGAGAAAAAAAACCCAAAAAAGCAGAAACAAAAAAGTATAACAAAAAGCAATGAAAAAAAAAATCCCTTTTCCTGATACAAAACTGGAATTAGTCTCGGGAAACCTTTTTTTAATGTTTTTTAAAATTTCCCCCGTATGATACTTTATTTAGCCTTTTAGGGACCAGTTTGTGGTCATTAGATTTTGAAAATCTTGGTAAATTATACTAGGCGGGCTTATAGCAAATTCTCTCTCTCTTCTCTCCTCTCCCTCTCTCTTTTCTCCCCTTCCCCTTTTCCTCTCTCTTTTTTCCCCTCCTCGCTCTTCTCTTTCTTTTCGCTCTTTTCTCCCCTCTCTCTGTCGTGCTGTTCTTTTGTCTCACGTTCACAACACTTCTTCTCTCTCTCTTTTTCTCTCCCCCTTCTCCTCTCTCTCTCTCTCCCCTCTCTCTCTCTCGTCTCTCCCCCTTTCTCCCCCCCCCCCCCCCCCCCCCCCCCCTCCTCTCTCGCTTCTCTCTCCCCCCTCTCTCTCTCTCTGTTGTCTCCTTGTCCACTTTTAAAATCTCTCTTCCCCTTTTCTCCCCTCTCTCTCTCTCTCGTTTCCCCTTTCCCCCCCTCTTCGTCTCTCTGTTCTCTGTCTCTGTCTGTCTGTCTGTCTCTTGTCTCACGTTCACTCTCTCTTCTCCCCCCTCTCTCGCTCTTTTCCCCCTCTTTTCTGTCTTGTCTGTCTTCTGCGGGTTCTTCTGTCTCACGTTATTTCTTTTCTCCCTCTCTCTCGTTCCTTCCCCCCTTCTCTGTCCTCGTCTCTCTCCCCTCTCTCTGTTATCGTCTATCTGTCCTCTGTTCACGTTCTCTCTCTCATCAAAAACCACACCACCCACACAAAAACCAAAACCACACAAAACACACACACCACACACACCACACACACACACACAACACCACACACCACACAAAACCAAACACCCCCAAAAAAAAACAAAAAAAAACAAAACAAAAACCACACTCTCTCTCTCTTCTCTCTTTCTCTTTCTCTCTCTATCTTCACTCTCTTTCTCTTCTCTTTTCCCGTCTTCACTGTTTGCGTGGGCCTTGTCACAATTTTTACATGTGCCATTTTTCTTCCTTTCTTTGTTTTTCCTTTGGTTTCTTTAAATTTATTTTTAAATTTTGACTCTCTATCTGTTTTTCTGTCTGTCTGCCCTTGTTTTCTTCTCCTTTGTCTCTCCTCTTCGGTCTCTCTCTCCCCCCCCTCTCCTCCCCTTTTTTTTCTTTCTTTCTTTCTTTTTTGGGAGTCTCGGAACTTGTCTAAAACCCCCAAGTGTTCTAAATTTTTCCCTCAAAAGGGAAGAGGGAAAGAGAGAGAGGAGGGGGAAAGAGAGGGGGAGAGAGGAGAGGGAGAGAGAGGATTTGTTGTTTATTCTATCTATTCTTTTTTATCAAATTTTTATTTATTTTAATCGAGGAAAAGGGGAAAATATTGTACCCCCCCCTTTTTGGGGAATTTTTACCTTCCCCCGGGTTCCCCGTTTTTTTGGGGTTTAGGTTATGTTCAATTTTCATTCCAAAATTCCCCCACCAGGAAAAACCCAAACAATAAGCCTTTTTTTTTTTTTTTTTAAACCTCGTTTTTTTTTTTTTTTATTTTTTTTTTTTTTCTTTTTTTCCGGGGGGGGGGGGGGGGGAAGGGGGGGAAAACTTTTGGGGGGGGGGGGGGGAGGGGGGGGGATTTGGGGGCCAACTGAAATGTTTTTAAAAACCCTTTTTTTAATTTTCTAAAGGAAAAAATTTTTTTTTTTTTTTTTTTTGGGAACCCCCCCCGGAAAAAAAAAAATTCGAAAAAAGGGGGGGGGGTTCGGGGGGGGGCCAAAAAAAAATCCAAACAAAAAGGGGAAAAAATAAAAAAAAAAAATTCTTTTTTTTCTCTAACCCACCAAAGGATTTTTCCCTTTTTTTTTCCCCCACCCAGGGTTTTTGTGGGGGAGGGGGGGTGTGTTTTTGTTGGTGGGGTTTTTGTTTTGAGGGGGTGGGGGGGGGGGGGGGGGGGGGGTTGGGGGGGGGGTGGGGGGGGGGGGGGGGGGGGGGGGGGGGGGGGGGGGGGGGGGGGGGGGGGGGGGTGGGGGGGGCCGGGGGGGGGGGGGGGGGGGGGGGGGGGGGGGGGGTGGGGGGGGGGGGGGGGGGGGGGGGGGGGGGCGGGGGGGGGGGGGGGGGGGGGGGGGGGGGGGGGGGGGGGGGGGGGGGGGGGGGGGGGGGGCCCCCGCGGGGGGGGGGGTGGGGGGGGGGGGCCGGGGGGGGGGTTTGGGGGGGTGCGGGGGGGGGGGGGGTGGGGGGGGGTTTGGGGGGGGGTGGGGGGGGGTGGGGGGGGGGGGGGGGGGTTTTGGGGGGGGGGGGGGGGGGGGTGGGGGGGGGGGGGGGGGGGGGGGGGGGGGGGGGGGGGTGGGGGGGGGGGGGGGGGGGGGGTGGGGGGGGGGGGGGGGTGGGGGGGGGGGGGGGGGTTTGGGGGGGGGGGGGGGGAGGGGGGGGGGGGGGGGGGGGGGGGGTGGGTGGGGTGGGGGAGGTTGGGGGGGATGGGGGGGGGGGGGGGGGGGGGGGGGGGGGGTTGGGGGGGGGGGGGGGGGGGGGGGGGGGGGGGGGGGGTGGGGGGGGGGGTGGGGGGGTGGGGGGGGTGGGTGGGTGGTGGGGGGGGGTGGGGGGGGGGTGGGGGGGGGGGGGGGGGGGGGTGTTTTTGGGGGGGGGGGGTTTTTTTTTTTTTTTTTTTTTTTTGGGGGGGGTGGGGGGGGGGGGGGGGGGGGGGGGGGGGGGGGGGGGGGGGGGGGCGGGGGGGGGGGGGGGGGGGGGGGGGGGGGAGGGGGGGGGGGGGGGGGGGGGGGGGGGGGGGGGTTTTGGGGTGGGGGGGGGGGATGGGGGGGGGGGGGGGGGGGGGGGAGGGGGGGATGGGGGGGAGGTTTTTTGGGGGGGGGGGGGAGGGGGGGGAGGGGGGGGGGGGGGGGGGGGGGGGGGGGGGGGGGGGGTTGGGGGGGGAAGGGAGGGAAAGGGGGTTTTTAAAAAGGGGAGGGCAGATTCTCTTTTTCCAGCCGGGCGTCACCCCCTAAAACCGTGTGTTGTTTTCTTGGGGGGAGTTGTGGTGCTTTGACCTTTAGAGTTGATCCCCCTGCCCCTTCCCCTGTCCCACCCTTCCTCCCCCCATCCTCCTCCTCCATCCTCCTCCCCCCTCCCCCTCCTGCTGCTGCTACTTTTGGGCTGGCCCCCTTAGAGCTCTGTGGTGGTGTGTTTGTGTGTGTGTATTTTTGTGTGCATGTTTTTTGGGTGGTTGTGTGTGTGTTTTTTGGTGGGGGTGTTCTCTCTTCTCTCTCTCTTTTTCTGGGCTGTCTCCCCTCTTCTCTCCCCTGTTTGTTTGTTTGTTTGTTTCTTTCTTTTTTTTTTTCCTTTTCTTTTTTTTTCTTTTTTTTTTTTCTTTCTTTTTTTCTTTTTTTTTTTCTGTTTTTTCTTTTCTTTTTTTTTTGTTTTTTTTCTTTCTTTTTTTCTTTCTTTTCCCTATCTTTTGTTTTCCCCCCCCCCCCTCTCTTCTCGTTTTTTAAACTTGTTTTTTTATTTGTCTCTTTTTTGGTTTTTTTGCCCTTTGTTCTCGTTGTTTTGTCGTGTCTTGTCTTTTGTTTATCTCTTTTCTTCTATTTTGTCTCTTCTCTGTCTTTCACTTTAATTCTCCCCTCTCTTTTTGTTTGTCGGGTTCTCTATCTATGCCTCTCTCTGTCTCTTTTTGTGCCCTCTCTCTTTCTTTCTCTTGTCTGTCTTTTCAACTCTCTATCGTTTGTCTGTTTTTTTCTATCTCTGTCTGTCTGTCTTTTTGTTTTTTGGGTTTGTTATTTATCTCTGTTTCTATCTTCTTTCTGTCTCTCTGTCTCTCTCTTTCTGTATCTCTGTTGTCTGTCGATCTTTTTGGGTCTTTCTCCCTGTATCTGTCTGTCTATTTACTTGCCTGTCTGTTTTTCAACCCTTGTATGTCTAAAAAACTGTTTGCCTTCTTTTGTTTGTCTTTTCGGGTCTGTTGTTGGGGTTTTTTTTTTTTTTTGGGGCACCCTTCTGTGGGTTTTTTACCTGTTTTGTTTGTTTGCCCTTTCTGTCTGTCTGTCTCTGCCTTAGGGGGGTCTTTTTTGCCCTTTTCTCTTCTATGCCCTTTGGTGTTTTCTCTGTGTTGTTTTTGAGGGGTCTCTTTTTTGTCTTTTTTGGCTCTCTTTTGTGTTTTTCCCCTGTCTTTCTATTTGTCGTTTCTCTCTCCCCTCTTTTCTGTTTTTTCTGTTTTCTTATCTCTGTCTGTCTTTTCTCTTTCTGTTTTCCCGTCCTGTTTTTTGTCCCCGGTTTCTTCTCTCTTCCCCCCCCCCCCCCCTCTCTCCCCTTTCTCTCTCCTCTCTCTCTCTCTCTCTCTCCTCCTCTTTCTTCTCTCTTTCTCTCTCTCTGTATCTCTCTGCCCTTTTGTCTTTCTTTTCCCCCTCTGTCTCTCCCTCTGTCTCTCCCTCAGTCTCTTCCTCTGTCTCTCGTCTCTCTTTCACCCTATCTTTTTTTGCTCCCCAATGTTTTTTTTCTTAAACCCGAAGCGCGAAAAACCTGGGTACTTCTAAAGGGGACCCCTACACGTTTTTTTTTGGGATTGCCCCGCCCCGGGGAAAACCGGCATTCTCAAACTGTGGGTTTGCTTTATGTTTCACTCTTATAAAGGTTTAAAACATTTTTTGGGGGGTTACCCCTTAATAAATTTTTGTTATGAAAAAGAATTTGGTAGTTTTAAAATTTTGAAATGGGAATGGGTGAGCAGGCTCATCGTAGATCGATCTATTCTTAGCGATGAAAGGTTTTTTTGGGGACCTCTGCAATACGTGTTCTGTTTTGGGGTTATTTTTTTCCTTTTAGCTTTTCAAATTGTTTGATTTAAAGGTAAAGGTGTCCCTAACCTATGTGGTGTGGGGAGCGAGCGTCAGAGACCTCACTTCTCTAGGGGCCAGCATTTTTTGAGAGGGGGCCCCTTTCCCTCTTCTCGCTGCTTTACCTTTCCCCCTGCCCCCTAACGGGGGTTACCCTTTTACAGCTGGGGGAAGGGGGAAACGTACTGGCCAAGGCGCGCTAACGGTCACTTGTAACACCCCAGATGCTGCTTAACCCTTGGGGGAGGAAAGCGAGTACTTTGCCTTGAGTATTAGTTTTGTGTAATTTAATTCTTAACAAACGTCGAAATGTTAACGATTCCCCTTAACCCCCAAAGTATGTATTTCAATGCCAAATTTTAGAAAAACCCACACAAGTTTTTAATTTTGGATGTCTGCAAAATGCCCTTTAGTAAAAGAAAAAAAAAAAAAAAGAAAAAGGGGGAAATAAAAATAATACGCATTTCTACAGTTAGGGAAAACCCTATGTCCCGCCAAAATTCAGCAAATATGATAAAAAACAAAGGGAAAACGGGTGGGGACAACAAACAACAAAAACAAACAAAAAACAACAACAAGATCAATTAAGTTGTGTTTTTTTCCCTAACTTTTCTGACTCCTCCCAAAGGTAGGTTGTGTGTGGGTGCTGCGTGCGCGCTGTTGTGTGTGTGGTGTGTCTGTTTTTTTGTAGGGTTTTATGCGTGCGGCTATTTGCGTGCATACGGCGTGCGTGCGAGCATGTATTTGTGTGTGCGTGTTGGTTTTTTTTTTTGCTTTTTTTTATGATGATAGCGGAATAAGTACTCTGTGCTTTTAAAAGAAAAAAACCGGGCCCCCGGGGAAATGTATGTGGGGGTGGTGGTGTGGGGTGGGCGTGTGTGCCCCAGTTGTTTTTTGCGCGCCCACGGGGGGTGCAAGCTCGGTTTTTGTCTCTGTATGTGCAGTGGTCGGTGGTCTAGGGTAACGCCCCTTTCTGGGGGAAAAGCCGGGTCGAAGTGGACGGTGGTTCAAACCCCCGTTTGGCCCCAAAAATTTTTCCCCACCCCACTAGACCTTGAGTGGTGGTCGGGGCGCTAGTCTTTCGGATGGGGAAAATTTAAACCGGGGGTCCCGTGTGTTACACAAAATTTTTTTCGCCCTTTTAAAAGAACCCACGGCAAAAAGAGAGTGCCCCGGGCCCCAAAATTTATGTGAAAAAACCCCTTTGATAGGGAAAAAAATACATTTTTATAGACAAAAAAAAAAAAAGGAAAAAAAAGGGTGGCGCTGCTTGTGGCGCGCGCTCTCCCGGGGGAGAGCACCCCGAATTTCACGAGAAAATTGCGTGATTAAGTGAAAAAAAAAAAATATAAATAAATAAAAAAAAAAAAATAAAAAAATGTGCTAATACCCTCAAACTTTTCCCCCAAATAGCCCAACTCCCCCCACTACCCAACCTTTCCTTCCGTTGTTGTTACAATTTAACTTTTATCTTCATCCACCCCTTTTCCCTTTCCCTTCCCTTCCTTCCTTTTTCCCTTTCCCTTCCCTTTCCCCTCAGTCTTTGACCCATATTCCATCATTGATCTTTTTTTTTTTCCCCATCCATTTCCCTTCCCCTCAACAATTATCTTCCCGCTTTTGCCAGAAAGCGCCCTATGTGGGTCGTGCAGTGCAGTGGGAACAGGGTGACGGGAAAAGGGGGTCGGGGGGGGGGGGGATAGGGATCTCGTTAGTCATCTGTATCAATAATGTGCGGTCCTGTTAGCGCTCTGAATGTATGGGGGATCCTCGTTCCCCCTTTTGTTCGTATGGGGGTCCTCGTTGTCATCTGTATCAGTGCTGTGGATCCCCGTTGTCATCTGTTCAGTATGGGGGGGCCTCGTTGTCATTTTTATCGTGCTGTGGATCTGTAGCTCATCTGTTTAGTGCTGTGGATCCTTTACTATCGGTATCAGTATGGGGGGTCCTCGTTGTCATTTGTTCAAAAATGTGGATCCTCGTTTTGCTATCTGTTAAGGAAAGGGGAATTCTCTGACATGATCCAATGTGTGTGTGTTTTTGAGTGGTGTGTGTGTGTGTGTGTTTTGTGTGTGTGGTTTTGTGTGTGTTTGTGTTTGTCTGTGCCTGTGTGTCTTGTGGTGGTGTGTGTGTTTTGTGTGTGTGTGGCAGGCGCTCGCAAACATTTGCTTTTCTGCAATTTTGCACCAATGATATTATGTGCAAATGTTTGTTGCAAGATTCATTTAATCTTTTTGTCACCCCTTCTGTTTGGGGTGGTGCTGTTGTTGTTTGTTGCTGGGTGCTGCTGTAGTGCTGTACTGTACTATACTGCTGTGCTATGCTGCTGTAATGCTGCTACTTGCTGCTTTATGGCGCAACTGTGCTCTTTTACTTCTGCTGCTGCCGCTGTTTTGCTACTGTTTATGTACTGTTTTGCTGCTGTGCTTTTGTTTCACTGCAATGATGACGATACGATGATATGATGAGAGCGTTGTTGTTGGTGTCATTAGTTGCGTGCTCTGCTGTGCTGATAAAGATTTGATCAATCATATAACTTGCTGTGTATATCCCCTTCTTATGGCTTTTTTAAAAAACGATTGTTTGCTTTTTCTTGTTTTTTTTTTGGGTTGTTTTTAAAGCTCTACAGGGGGCCCCGCAAAAAAGCGTAGGAGGAAAGAAAAGAAGGGGAGGGCAGGCTGCAGAGGGAAGGAATGGCCCCCCCACCCCCCCCCTCCTTCACCTGTCAAAGTTTGATGGAGGCCAAATGATCTCAACACACAACACGCCATCTCCCCCCCCCCCCCCCCCCCCCCCCCCCCCCTCCCTCTCCTTCATTTTGACCCACCCCCCTTCTCTGTCTTTTACCTTCAAATAAGAGCGTATTTTTCTCTCCCGCATTCTTTTTCCTCCTCACGTAAACGTTCCTATTTGAATGTTTTTGCCCTTAATCGTTGATTTTTTTGAGAAGTACCCTGAAATAATTATGTTTGATGTAGTTATGTCATGTATTATATTTAATTTTTTGTGAGCTTTTTAAAACGTGGATCGTAAGAGTAGATGTTGAAAGAAGGTGTGTATAGGTGTGTGTGTGTGTGTGTGTGTGTGTGTGTGTGTGTGTGGGTGTGTGTTGTGTGCCCGTGTGTGTGTGTGTGTGGGTTGTGTGTGTGTGTGCGTTGTTGTGTGTGTGTGTGTGTGTGTGTGTGTGTGATGTGGTGTGCGTGCGTGCGTGTGCATATGTGTGTCTGTGTTGTTTCTCTGAGTTTCTCTGTTGTTGTGTATGTTGTGTGCGTGCGGTGCGTGCGTGAGGGCGTGCGTGTGTCTTTATGTATGCATATATGTGATGTATGTATGTTTGTATATATATATGTATGTATGTTTCATATGTATGTATATATGCATGTGTGTATGTATGTATGTATGTACGAACGTTATTACTCATCCATAAACAGATGTGCTTGACTCCTATTAATATATTTTGTCATGCATATATATGCATTTGTAACGATAAGTAAACAAAAAACTTTCAAATGTAGTAGGAGAGTGAGGCAAGAGTAAACCCACAGAAGAAACATCACAGACAGGACGGCCTTGACATGGCTGTAGTGCTGTGTTGTTGCTGTTTGTTGTTGCTGTTGTTGTTGCTGCTGTTGTTGTGCTGTCGAAGACTGAAGACAGACAGACCAGCCTGGAGAAAACAGACACCAACACGTCCATCATGCTCCCTCCTCCTCTCTCCCTCCCTCCCTCTCCTCAACGGCCATCTCGCATACAGTATCCCTTTCAACGAACATCTGGGTGATATGAGGGGACTGGTGATGATGATGAGAGTGGGAAGCAGGTGGGGTATGGACAGCCAAATCCTGTAGGGTAAAGCATCCCTACTAAGCTCCCTGCTATCACTTGAAAAGGGTGGAAAGTCATTCCAAGGTGATGACGCAGGTTTGTAACGAGAACTCTCCCCTTTTTGCAACCCCCAAATTCTGCCTCCCTACAGTGCACCTCTCCCTTTCTGTTCGTTTTTGTGGACAGGACTTGGGATGTTTTGTTAGTTTTTGTATACGTAAACGACGAGAAAATTAAGGAAGGGAAAAAAAAAGGTGAATGAACGCAACGTTCGGTTAGATGAAACAAAACAAATGAAGAAGGATAGAGATAAATGCATAGAAAAGATTGTGGATACAAAAGTGTATGAAAATGTCAAGAATTGAACAACAACACTGTCGCTTTCCCCCAGCCAAGTTAAGCAGCGTCGAGCGTGGTTACTAGTTGGATGGGTGACAGTTTGCGCGCCTTGGCTTCAGCACAGTCTCCAGTTCATCCAGCTGTAAATGGGTACCTGCCCTCTTTTGAGTCATGGAAGGTCAAGCAGCGAGGGAGAGGAGATGGGTGCCGTCCTCAATATGCTGGCCCTAGAGAAGTGAGGTCTCTGACGCCCCGCTCTCCTAAGACCTTATAACTTATGGGACACCTTTACCTTTTTGTACATTGTAATCTCTGTCTCATCTTCATGAATGGCTGTACTTTGGGGTGTAAAAGCTGAAGCTGCAATAGCCTGATGTTTTGAGCGTTGAGATGTGTTCTGGGCCAGGATTTGAGGCCATACCGAGACGCCCGCTTGAGGAGATTTTTTTCCCTGAATTAAATCAGCACCAGCTCCCTTTGCCCGGAAAAATTCTGAGAGATCAC
>CM054136.1:87694248-87701748 GCA_028751875.1 Rapana venosa | reverse complement strand
TACAATGCACAGTAGATTCCATAAAGGAGAGAGAGAGAGAGAGAGAGAGGAGAGAGAGAGAGAGAGAGGGGGGGGGGGGGGGACAGAGACAGAGGGACACAGAGACAGAGACAGAGAGACACAGAGAGACACACACAGAGAGAGAGAAAGACAGAGACAGAGAGACAGAGACAGACAGAGAGAGAGACTCTAGCTACAGAGCCAAAAACTGGAACAATGTTTGCGTGTCAGTAAGCACTAGCTTTCTCTTCATCACCTCCACCCCCACCTCGCCAGAATTGTCCAGAAAAAAACAGTTAGCTACTACTACTCCCTCCCCTCCTCCCCCCCCCCCTCCCTCGCAGTGCACTCACGCTCTATCCATCAGCTAATGAAACCACACAGAAAAAAGCTGGAGTGACAATAACGCTGTAATTATGTGGATTGGTTGGTGTTTTTCAGCTGCTAGGACCATCACTGTCACTATCACGAGGAGAAACACATCCAGTGTGTTGGTTGTTGTTGTTGTTGTTCCAGCTTGCTTTTGTTTGGCTTTGCGTGTGTGTGTGTGTGTGTGTGTGATGTGTGTGTGTGTGTGTGTGTGTGTGTGTGTGTTTTGCTTTTTTCAATGTTTGAAAGTAGTGAACGTGATGATGTGATGAATGATGGTGATGATGGTGCACGTGATGGTAATGATGATGATGATGATGGTGGTAGTGGTAGTGCGGTGATGATGGTGATGGTGGTGTGGTGATGTGATGATGGTGATGCTGATAGTGATGGTAATGATGGTGATGATGATGATGATGATGATGATGCACATGACGGTTGATGGTAATGACAACAATGATGCGTGGTAGTGGTGACGGTGCTGGTGGCTGTTACATTGATGATGATGATGATGATGAATGATGATGATGATGATAGTGGTGGTTGTGATATTAATAATAATGATGACAATGGCGATGGTGACGGTATTAATAATGATGATAATAGTGATGAAGATGATGGTGACGATGATAATTGTTATGATGATGATGTTTATGATATCAATAATAATGGTGATAATGGTGATGACGATACTAGTAATCATGATGATGATGCTTATGGGTATTAACAATAACGATGGTGATGATGAATAGTGGAGATGGTGAAGGTTATGATATTGATAATAATGATGATATGGTGATGATGGTGATGATGGTGATGATGGTAATGATGATAATGGTGATGGTGATGATAGTAATGGTGATGATTATAATGGTGAATGATGATGATGTCATGATATAAGCAATAATGATTATAATGGTAATGATGATGATAGTAATGATGATGATGATAATGATGATGGTCATGATGGTGGTGGTGGCATGGTATTGGCGGAAATAATTGTGGGGGATGGTGATGGAGATTATGTAACTTCAATGAAGATAATTAAGGTGATTGTGATGATGATGATGATGATGATGATGATGACGGTGATGATGATGAGACGATGATGATGTTGATGATGGTGGTGGGTGGGCATGATATTGATAATAATGATGATGATGGTGGGGTATGGTGTTGGTGGTAATGATTATGGTGGGGGTAGAGGTGAAGATTATATGACTACAATGAACATGATTAAGGTGACTATGATTCTGCTGTTGCTGCTGCTGCTACTGCTGCTGGTGCTGCTGCTGCTGCTGCTGCTTCTGCTGCTGCTGCTGCTGCTGATAATGACACTCACGATAATGAATCATTCAGTGGCAAACTTCCCTAGCAAGCACACACAGAGATAGATGCTGTGTCTCAACGCAGGCGTTGATGCGAAAACTGCTTGGTCAAAGGCGTCCAGACAGGTCACTGTTGGGGGGATAATTAAATTTGTTCATAAAAAGACGGGCCTAAACCACATCAAAAACAACAACAACAACCAAACAACAATAATTACGGGGAAGAAAAACCTACTGCAACAACAAACAACAACAACATCCGTAAAATACAGCATAACATTAACGAAATGCAATGAAAAATAACCAGTAGCAGCGGCATTTACAAACAACTAAAACCACTAAGGTAAAGGTAAAGATGTCCAATAACCTATGTGGTCGTAGGGGAGTGAGGAATCAGAGACCTCAACTTCTCCAGGGCCAGCATATTGAAGTCAGTGCCCATCTCGCATATGAGATGGAGGTGAGCTCGGAGAAAAGTAAAGTACTTGTGAACAGCCCGAGCAGCGCCACTGCTAAAATTTACATGAACGGCCAGCAACTGGAGGAGGTAGACGCTTTTAAAAACCTTGGCGCTACACTCACAAAGGACGGGCGATTGACGACAGAAATCAAAGTCAGACTAGCCATGGCAACATCTTCCATGACAAAACTCACCACCATATGGAAAAGTAAAGAGATCAGTTTCCCAATCAAACTAAAGATCTACAATGCCCTAATTAAGACTATCCTGCTGTACGGAAGTGAAACCTGGACATTGACTACTGAAACAGCAAAGCGAATCCAGTCATTTGAAACAAAATGCCATATAAAACTGCTGGGCATATTCTGGAAAGAACGAAAGACCAATGAATTTGTCAAGAGTCAAATAACACGGCTGGCAGGTCCACAGGAACCCCTTCTCACCATCGTCAAGAAGAAAAAGCTGACATGGTTCGGCCACGTCACCCGCCACAACACTCTGCCAAAAACAGTACTGCAGGGAACACTAGAAGGTGGCAGAAAGAGGGGAAGACAGAACAAGTCATGGATGGACAACATCAGAGAATGGACCAGGATGAATGACTCGGCACTACTGCGCAGAGCCGAGGACCGAGATAGATGGAGGAGGCTTACCACGGCATCGTCTTTCGTATCTCCTCCACGACCGCCAAGGTCACGGGACTGATGATAATGATGATGCCCATCTCCTCTCTCTCGCTGATTTACCTTCCCTGGCCCTAAAGAAGGCAGGTACCCATTGACAGCTGGGTGAACTGGGGGACTGTAATGAAGTCAAAGCGCAGTAAAACGGTCACCCATCCAAGTGGTAACCACGCTGCTTAACCTTGGCTGGGGGACAGCGAGTGCTCTGACCACTGAGCTATCCCCGTCCCCCCACTAAATCAATACAGGCCTAAAATGATCTGCCATCAGCTAACCTATTTTCTTCACCTATTTTCACACCCCGCCAACCAGCTTTCTGGCTGTCCTGTCCCCAGTTCTTCTGTTCAGTCATGTTCTGGCCCCTTTTTTAATTTTCTCCCAATTTTCTGCAACAAAGCTCTAGGAATTTCCGAAACCGTCTCTCGCCACTGTCCGTCCTTCCTTCCTTCCTTCCTACCTACCGCCTGTGTGACTTCACCTTTGACCTTTTTCTCTCCCCATCTCTCCCTCCCTCTCTCTCTCTCTCTCTCTCTCTCTCTCTCTCTCTCTCTCTCTCTCTCTCTCTCTCTCTCTCTCTCTCTCTCCCTGTCTCTATCTCTGTCTGTGTCTGTCTTTATCTGTCGTCTGTCTTTCTGTCTGTCTGTCTCTGTGTCCGTCTCTCTGTCTCTCTCTCTGTCCCCCCCTCTCTCTCTCTCTGTCTGTCTCTCTTCTCTCTCCTCTCTCTGTCCATTTCTTTGTCCGTCTCTATGTCCGTCTCTCCGTATGTCTGTCTCCCCCTCTGTCTCTCTGTCTATCTCTCTCTCTCTCTCTTTCTCCATCTCTCTTTCCATCTTCTCTGTCCGTCTCTCTGTCCGTCTCTCTGTATGTCTGTCTCCCTTTCTCTGTCTCTGTCTGTCTCTCTCCCTCTCTCCCTCCTTCTGTCCATCTCTCTGTCCGTCTCTCTGTCTGTCTCTCTCTGTCTCTCTCTCTTTTCTCTCAGTCTCTCTTCCTCTCTCTTCTCTCTGCCCATTTCT
Organism: Rapana venosa; assembly: GCA_028751875.1. Taxonomy (NCBI): domain Eukaryota; kingdom Metazoa; phylum Mollusca; class Gastropoda; order Neogastropoda; family Muricidae; genus Rapana; species Rapana venosa. Next base: position 87,697,895 of record CM054136.1, on the reverse strand, counting down.
TTGTCCGTCTCTCTGTCCGCCTCTCTGTATGTCTGTCCCCCTCCCTCTGTCTGTCTGTCTGTCTGTCTGACTATCTCTCCCTCCCTCTCTTCAACTCTATGTCTTCATCCCTCCTCCTCCTCCTCATGTCCAGTCACCGACTTTGCCTGCTCTAATTTTCTGCCAATTTCCTGCAAGAAAAGCCTTCTAATGACATCAGTGCTGTCCACTGGCCAAAAAGAAAGGAACAAAGAAAGAGAGAAAGAAAGAAAGAGAGAAAGAAAGAAAGAAAGAAAGAAAAAAAGAAAGGGAGATTCCGTTAACATGTTTGCATCGTAAGATAGAGAATGTGTTTGGAATTGGTGTTATGTAGCTGGTGGTTGTGATAGTGTTAACTAATGGTTGCTGTAATCATATCCAAGAGAGACTGAAGAAGAAGTGACACACGAGGCGTGTTGACCGTATGGTCAAGATGGTCAGGTCGAAATAGATCATCAAACGTTCGGTTTATCATCATCAAAAGCCTTCATTTGATACTTTCAAATCCAGCCTCAAAACGCACTTTTTTTTTTAAACCTGAGATCTTCCCCTGTTATCTGTTCCTACTTTTCAATAGCTACCGTCACCTCCACATTTGTTTATCCTGATATTTGTGGACTGTTGCATTCGTGTGGATGTTTTGAATGCAAGCGCGTCGATTTTGTTTCCTTTACAAGATTCAGCGCCATCTAAATTCCATACATTATTGTTGTTGTTCTTGTTATTATTATGATTATGATTATGTTTATCATCATCATCATCATCATCATCATCATCATCATCATCATCATCATCATTTTTTATATCATCAATATAAACGTAGATATCTATCAAAATCTTCAGGTGTGCTCCAACGGTTTACCAGACTACTGCATAGGTGAAGGGGGGAGGGACAGCCTGGTGGTTATAGTGATGTCTTCGTGATCTGCTGACCAGGCTTCGATTCTCGTTCAAGAGGATTTTTCCTCTGGAGTTAACATCAGTGCCGGCTCCACTCTCCCAAACAGTCTTTCGGATGAAACTATAAACCGATGTTCCGTGTGCGAACGCACGCAGAACATCTTGCGCATACGTTAAAACCCGTAACGCTTTTCGGAAGGGTAGGCCATTGTGTGCCGGTGGGAACGGATGCCAAAATGTACAAAACTGCATACAGACGGAGGCTGGATGAAAAAAAAAGCACATGAGCGCTTATTTCATCATCCTCAAAATAACAGAATATAAAAGGGGGAAGGTGGATGCCTTGACATGTTATAACGAAAGCTTCTTTTTCATCACACGCTTTCAGCATAGCAGCGTGTAATGTTCACTAAAGGAGGACACAAACCCTCTCGTGTCAGATTATTGCTGGCTGAAAGGCAAGGTGCTGGAAAACAGCCATACACGCACTCTTCCTCAAGCGATACGTGTGAGCGTAGTTTCCCAATGCCTTTCATGAGCAAGAAGTGAGACTGGGATCGAAGTCTGGGTGACCGTTACGCTGTTAGTCCAGCAGGTGGACAAAAACACGAACAGTCTTAGGTTCAATTCCACCCCAACACACACACTCTCTCTGATATGCTTATCCAGGAATGGTATAGTACACTCAGAGACCGAGACAGATACGACAGTTACAGGTGTTTCAAAACAGTATTTGTTAAAGAAGAATATCTTCTACACTTAGATACCTACTGCTTTAGAGTTGCTGTGTCACAGGTGAGATGAAGTGATTTACCACTCAACAACAATGTACATCGATATAGTGCACAGAATCAGAAGAAACAATGTCCATTTTGTAAACCCAAAGTTGAAGATGAAAAGCATTTCCTTTATGAATGTGTTGTGTATAATGATTTAAGAATTAAATTTTTAAGGGATTGTGTTGATACACCTTTGCATGATCTACTTAAAGCAGAAAACAGTAGCAAAAATCACTGCCTGTCTAGATATACATTCCATGCCATCAATAAGATAAAAAGCTTGTTGTATTAAGATAGTTACATCACAAACGAAGATACAGTTATCGTTTTGTTATGATTTTGAGAAACTTATGTATATTGATTTTTGCCAGACATAAGGAAGGTACACTTAGATCAAGATAGTAAATTGTGTTTGATACATATGTATTATTATGCATTTGTGCATTTTCTTCATTATTTCTTGCATTGAAAGTGAGCTTGGTATTGTGTATTTTATTCGGGTTTTTGCCCACTCTGTGGCATTGTCAATTTCTCCCACGCCAACCATGTATTATGGCCTAAGGCCGAGATACATTAACTTTCTGAGTTCTGAATTCTGAGTTCTGAGTTCTCTCTCTCTCTTTGTCACTCTCTGTCTCTCTGTCTGTCTCTCTCTCTCCCCTCTCTCTCTCTCTCTCTCTCTCTCTCTCTCTCTCTCTTATATCCCTAAGGGCGGGGACTGGATGTAAAAAAGCACATGGATGCTTATTCATTATCCTCGAAATAAAAGAATTTGTCATCGTCATTGTCATTGTTAAGATAGGGAACGTCCAACTATAACAACAACAATATTCCCAGGAGTGTAGGATGTCATTTCCATATTTCAATAAACCAACTCACCTAAAAAAAAAAGTCAAACGCATAATTATTTTGTATACACAAAACCGGTGTGAAAACAGTGCCATTAAAAAAACAAAGCCCGCTTGCTTTGGACTGAGGCAGGAACTGACCTAGAAAAACAATGTGAATGGTCTATTTGTAAAAGAACTTTGTTCGATGTAAAAGGGTGTTGAACTTGGAATTTGCTCTACTGCTTTGTGAAATAATGGATTGTTAGCCAAGTTATGGTCAGCAGAAGGATTAGATAAGACAGCTAGGATGTTTGGAGTTCGCTCCTAGTCGATCGGTCAGTCTTCTGCTGTAGGCGTTTTCATGAAAAATATTATGATTGTTGGGCATTCCTGTTCATAACACCCAGGGGTTACCTAGATTGTGCACTGTATGTGTGTGTGTGTGTGTGTATGCGCGCGCGCGCGCGTGTGTGTGTGTGTGTGTGCGTGTTTTCATTCTTTTATATTGAGGATAATGGAATAAGGACTTATGTGCTTTCTGTCACACGTTCCCACCGGAACACAATGGCCTACTCTTTCAAAAAGCAGAACGGGTTTTATTGTTTGCGCAAGATGTTCTGCGTGCGTTCTCTTGTACGAGATTCGAGTCCGGGTCAGCAGATCACGAGCGCAAGGCGGATCACTCCAACAACCAGACTGTTTGGTCCTAAATGTGTGCGTGAGTGTGTGTGTGTGTGTGTGTGTGTGTTTGTGTGTGTGTTTGTATGTGTGTTTGTGTGTGTGTGTTTGTGTGTGTTTGTGTGGTGTATAACTATTTGTGTGTGTATCTGTGTGTGTATGTGTGTGCGCGTGTATGCGCGTGTTTGTGTGTTTTAAGTGTGTGTGTGTTGTGTGTGTGTGTGTATGTGTGTGTGTGTGTTTGTGTGTGTGTGTGTTGTGTGTGTGTGTGTGTGTGTGTGTGTGTGTGTGTGTTGTTTGTGTGTGTGTATGTGTGTGGTGTATAACTATTTGTGTGTGTATCTGAGTATGTGTGTGCGCGTGTATGCGCGTGTTTGTGTGTTTAAGTGTGTGTGTGTGTTGTGTGCGTTTGTTTATAATGTGTGTGTGTGTGCGTGTTACG
>CM054136.1:87686748-87689248 GCA_028751875.1 Rapana venosa | reverse complement strand
CTTGCCTGTATCTGTTCTTTTCTATTTACTTCTGTCTTCTTTCTATCTGTTGTGTCTATAATCTGTGTTGCCTTTCTGTTTCGTCTCTGTCTTCTGTCTGTTGTGTTTTTTTCTTTTGCACCCTTCTGTCGGTTTACCTGTCTGTTTGTTTGTCAGTCTGTCTGTCTGTCTCTGCCTTGTCATGTCTGTTTGTCACTTTCCTCTCTATGTCTCTGTGTGTCTCTCTGTGTGCTTCTGAGTGTCTCTCTTTGTCTCTCTCTGTCTCTCTCTGTGTCTCTCCCTGTCTTTCTCACTGTCTGTCTCTCTCTCTCCTCTCTATCTGTTTGTCTGTTTCTCTATCTCTGTCTGTCTGTCTCTTTCTGTCTTCGTCTCTGTCTATTTGTCTCTGTTTCTCTCTCTCTCTCCCCTCCCCCCCCTCTCTCCTCTCTCTCTCTCTTCTCTCTCTCTCTCTCTCTCTCTCTCTCTCTCTCTTTCTCTCTCTCTTTCTCTCTCTCTGTATCTCTCTGTCCTTGTCTTTCTCTCTCCCTCTGTCTCTCCCTCTGTCTCTCCCTCAGTCTCTTCCTCTGTCTCTCTGTCTCTCTCTCAGCCTATCTTTTTTCTGCTGCAATGTTTGTTCTTCAACCAGAAGCCGCGCACAACTGGGTACCTTCATGAAGGGATCCCTACACGTTTCTTTCTTGATTGCACAGACCAGGAAAACCGAGCATTCTCAAACTGTGAGGTGCGTATGTTCTCACTCTTTATAAGGTGAACATATTTTGGGGGTTATCCTCTATCAAATTTGTTATGTAAAGAATTTGGTAGTATAGATCTGAAATGGGAATCGGTGAGCAGGCTCACTCGTAGATCAGATCTATTCTTAGCGATGCTAAGGTTATTTTGGACGTCTGCAATACGTGTTCTGTTTTAGGTTATATTTTTCCATTTAGCTGTCTGAATTGTTTGATTTAAAGGTAAAGGTGTCCCATAACCTATGTGGTCGTAGGGGAGCGAGGCGTCAGAGACCTCACTTCTCTAGGGGCCAGCATATTGAGAGCGGTGCCCATCTCCTCTTCCTCGCTGCTTTACCTTCCCTGACCCTAACGAGGGCAGGTACCCATTTACAGCTGGGTGAACTGGGGGAACTGTACTGAAGCCAAGGCGCGCTAACGGTCACTTGTAACCACGCCAGATGCTGCTTAACCTTGGCTGGAGGAAAGCGAGTACTTTGACCATTGAGCTATTTAGTTTGGTGTAATTTCAATTCTTAAGCCTAACGTCAGAAATAGTTAACCGACTTTAACCCTCTAAAGCCCAAAGTATGTATTTCAATGCCAAACATTTTAGCAAAACCACACAAGATTTAACTTTAGGACTGTCTGCAAAATGACCATTAGTAAAAGAAAAAAAAAGAAAAAGAAAAAAAGGGAAAGTAAAAATAATACGCATATTTCTACAGCTTATGGAAACCTATGTCAACAGCACAATATATCAGCAAATATGATAACAACAGAAGGAACAGGAGTAGGGACAACAACAACAACAACAACAACAACAACAACAACAAGATCAATTAAGTTGTGTTGTTTTCCCTAACTTTTCTGACGTCACTGCCTAAGGTAGGTGTGTGTGTGTGTGTGCATGCGTGCGCGCGTGTGTGTGTGTGTGTGTGTGTCTGTGTTTGTATGTGTATGCGTGCGTGCATACTTGCGTGCATACGTGCGTGCGTGCGAGCATGTATTTGTGTGTGCGTGTGTGGCTTTTATTTGTTTTTGCTATTTCTATTATGATGATAGCGGAATAAGTACTCATGTGCTTTTAAAAGAAAAAAAATCCAGGCCCCGTGTGAATGTATGTGTGCGTGAGTGTGTGTGTGCGTGCGTGTGTGCACACGTTAGTGTTTGCGCGCACACGCGTGTGGGTGCATGCTCGTGTGTGTCTCTGTATGTGCATGTGGATCGGTGGTCTAGAGGTAACGCGCCTGTCTAGAAAGCGAAAAGTCCGGGTCGGAAGTGGACGGTGGTTCAAATCCCGTTTGGACCCGAAAATTTTTCCCCATCCACTAGACCTTGAGTGGTGGTCTGGGCGCTAGTCTTTCGGATGAGACAATAAACCGAGGTCCCGTGTGTTACACAAAATTATTTAGCGCACGTAAAAGAACCCACGGCAACAAGAGAGTTGTCCCTGGCAAAATTATGTAGAAAAAAGCCACTCTGATAGGGAAACAAATACAGTTATAGACAGAAAAAAAAGAGAAAAAAAAGGGTGGCGCTGCTCTGTGGCGACGCGCTCTCCCCGGGGAGAGCAGCCCGAATTTCACGCAGAGAAATCTGACGTGACTTAAAGTGATATAAATAAATATAAATAAATAAATAAATAAAATAAATAAATGTGCTTAATACACCTCAACATTTCCCCAAATAGCCCCAACCTCACCCCACTACCACAAACCTCTCTTCCGTTGTTGTTCACAACTTCTAACCTTCTTATCTTCCATCCATCCCTCTTCCTTCCTTCCTTC
>CM054136.1:87661748-87684248 GCA_028751875.1 Rapana venosa | reverse complement strand
CAGGTTTGTAACGAGAACCTCTCCCCTTTTTGCAACCCCCAAATTCTGCCTCCCCTACCAGTGCACCTCTCCCCTTTCTGTTCGTTTTTGTGGACAGGACTTGGGATGTTTTGTTAGTTTTTGTATACGTAAACGACGAGAAAATTAAGGAAGGGAAAAAAAAGGTGAATGAACGCAAAGTTCGGTAGATGAAACAAAACAAATGAAGAAGGATAGAGATAAATGCATAGAAAAGATTGTGGATACAAAAAGTGTATGAAAATGTCAAGAAATTGAACAACACTGTCGCTTTCCCCCAGCCAAGTTAAGCAGCGTCGAGCGTGGTTACTAGTTGGATGGGTGACAGTTTGCGCGCCTTGGCTTCAGCACAGTCTCCCAGTTCATCCAGCTGTAAATGGGTACCTGCCCTCTTTTGAGTCATGGAAGGTCAAGCAGCGAGGGAGAGGAGATGGGTGCCGTCCTCAATATGCTGGCCCTAGAGAAGTGAGGTCTCTGACGCCCCGCTCTCCTAAGACCTTATAACTTATGGGACACCTTTACCTTTTTGTACATTGTAATCTCTGTCATCATCTTCATGAATGGCTGTACTTTGGGGTGTAAAAGCTGAAGCTGCAATAGCCTGATGGTTAGAGCGTTGAGCATGTGTTCTGGGGCCAGGATTTGAGCCACTACCGAGACGCCCGCTTGAGGAGATTTTTGCCCTGCAATTAACATCAGCACCAGCTCCATTCGCCCGGAAATCTTTCTGATGAGATCATCATCTGAAAACCCATGCAGAACATATTGCACACGCGTGAAAAACCCGCTCCACTTTTCAGAGGAGTAGGCGACAGTCTGCCAGTAGGAAGGAGTGAGAACACTGAAAAAAGCAAGCACGCTAGTGTCGTGTCCAAACATCAACCCCGAAGTCGGAATGCAGCAACCTTCAACGCTGAGGTAAACCGTCCATACGCAATATCTCACATTTGGTGAAGAGTGGGGCTCTAGCCAAGCGAAGGAAAAAAATAAAGAAAAAAAAGAGTGAAAAGGAAAACCACGATAGCAACTGAGAAAAGAAAACACAACGGCGAAAAAAGACAATCTTGTAAGCAATACATATTATTTTCCCCATAAGAACTGAGGCTTTAGGAGCAAACGGAGAACACAGTTTGTTAGGGTAACGATAGTTACCCAAACTGTTCGGAAAAGGCCAAGTTATTGTTCCTGTACACCATGAATATTTTCTTTCTTATTCTCTCTTCCTGCATTTACATACTGTCATTGTCATTGTCTTCCTGCATACAGGTACTGAAGTCTAAACTTTATTTCTGAAAAATACAGAAAAAATAAAAAATATAGCTCATGGCAAATGGCAGACTAACAAATCGACAGGCAGACAGGTAAATAGATAGACAGACAGGAAAACAGACACAGAGACAGCTAGAAAGACAGACAGGCAGCAGACTGGCTGACAGACAGACAGACAGGCAAACAGACGGACAGACGATCAGACAGATGTCAACAGAACCAAACACACAAACGCGGGGGTATACACGGGCAAGATGCACAGACAGGAGAAAGACAAAGGAAGGGACAGAACCACTAGGGAGGCAGACTTGTCAACAGTTGAACAGAGCAAAACTGGTATCATGATCAGAATAGAATCATGCAATGCACATCAAACTAAATCCCTCTGTTATCAGATTTATTAACACTGAGACACAGTAAAATGCAAAATGATAACTATTGTACTCAGTGAATTTTAACGATAATAATGAGAAGAAGAAGAAGAAGAAGAAGAAGAAGAAGAAGAAAGAAGAAGAAGAAGAAGAAGAAGAAGAAGAAGAAGAACAAGAAGAACAAGAAGAACAAAGAACGAAGATCAACAACAACAATAATAATTTTTTAAAATAATAATAACACTAATAATTATAATGATAATAATAACAACAATGGGCACTATGCAACCAACCTCAGACAGGCAGATAGACAGGCAGACAAACAACCAGCCAGCCAGCAAGCCAGCCGGACAAACAGACAGATAGACAACAGACCTAAAGACAGACAGACAACCAGCCAGCTAGGCAGACACGTAGACAGTTAAACAAACAGACTTTAAAGACAGAGTTAATGGAGAGGAGAAGAAGGAGAAGAGGGAAGAGAGAAGAGGACGGAAGAAGGGAAAAGAAAGGGGGGATAAACAGCTTTGATACAAAGGGCAAAGCACCACAAGATCCTCCCGTTGCCGAAGAGGAAAAATATCATTTCAAGGTGATGACGCAGGTTCGCTAAATGGAAATCTCTCCCCTCCCCCCCCCCCCCTTTTTTTTTTTTTTACAACAACCACCCTTCACTCTCCCTCTCTCTCTCCCCTCTCTCTCCCCCCTCTCCCCCACTCCTCTCTCCCCCCTATCGGTGACTCTTCACTCTCTCCAGAGACAGCGTTGACATTTCAAGGCCCGGGTGTATTTCACGGAGTAGAAAATTAGAAAACAACTCGGTCAGAGCAGAAGACAAGAACGGTTTGAGGAAACGAGGAAGACCAAGGGAGAAGATGGAGAGGACAGAGACTGGAGGGAATATCAGCTACCAGGGCGAGAGAGGCTGGGAGGGAGGGGGTTGGGGGTGGAGGGAGGTGTGAATGGTCAATAAAATCGGAAATGTTCATCTGCTATGCAGTAGGTGATGAGGGTATGGGGGACGGGATAGCTCAGCGGTCAGAGCACTCGCTTTCCCCCCAGTGAAGGTTAAAGCAGCATCAAGCGTGGTTATCTCTTGGATGGGTGACCGTTTGCACGCCTTGATTTCAGTACAGTACCTCAATTCACCCAGCTGTGAATGAGTACCTGCCCTCTTTAGTGTCAGGGAAGGTAGAGCAGCGAGGGAGAGGAGATGGGCGCCGCCCTCACTATGCTGGCCTCTGGAGAAGTTGAGGTCTTTAATGCCTCTCTCCCCTACGACAATAGGTTATGGGACACCTTTACCTTTACCCTTATGCAAAAAATAAACCATAAAATGTATGTTTCAAGCATTGGGTTTGAACTTTTTTTTTTTGTAAATAGACCATATTCCATTATATGAACAACAACAACAATCAATAGCATAGCAACAATAAGCTGAAAGCTTTCGACTATTGTGTCCAGCATTTCAGTTGCTCTCCACAGATAATGGTTGATATTTTTAAGGAATCTTTATAAACTAAATCCTTACTGAGAAGAGTAACGAAGAGGATTATGCATACTTGTGTAAGAATCGATAAGACTTTGAATCATATCACGTTTAGTTGTTTTTTTTAATCTGTCTGATTCTTTTATTTGATCAGGCCTTAATGCATGTCTATTTGCATGTATCAAGCAATGCATGCACACACACACGCGCGCGTACACACACACACACACACACACACACACACACACACACACACACACACACACACACACACAATTTATCATGTTTTGTTAGTCTGAATTTATTTTAAAAAAAACAACCAAACATCCTCATATATGTTTGTATTCAACATGTATCAACATAGTATTTTGAATGCTTTTGTATGTCCATTTTCTTGACTTTTTTGTGAGGGCGGGATGAAAAAAAGTTGTATTCACTTAATCTTTTACCCTCAATAAAGATCACTTTGACTTGACTTGACTTGACTTGACACACGCACAAAGCCATCAGATGCAACTACGACCATGCTGTGATGATGGCTTTTCTTCCAAAAGAAGCAGCTTAGCTTTTTAGCAGAGACATGTTGCTGGGAAGACCAAGGATTTCTGACACCAACAATGAGATAATACAAACTGGGTTTCTGTTCTCTCCGTATCCCTTTTTCTACCTTTATTCAGTCTACAATGTTGACGTTTTCTCAAATGAATAAAGGGTAATGCCTGCAGTCAATAAACAGATCTTCAAACGCAAGAGAAATGACAAATGCAAACACAAATAAACACAAACACACACACACACACGCACGTACACACACATACACACGCACACACACACACTTCACACACACACACGCGCACACACACGCGCACACACACGCGCACACACACATACACACACACACACACACACACACAACACACACACACACACACAACACGCACACACACACACGCACACACACGACACAGAGAGAGAGAGGGGAAATGGACAGGTTGATTGCAAGACCAAAGCACCACAACATCCTTCTGTTAATAACAAGGGGAAAAAGTCAATTCAAGTTTAAGATGCAGGCTTTTGGAATGAATTTATCATTTTTATGACCCCCCTCTCTGTCTCTCTGTCTTTTGGTCTCTGTCTCTCTCTCAAGGGCCGGATGAAAAAGTATATCAATACTTATCTATAACCTTTGGGAATAAAGATTATCAATCCATCAATCCATCAATCCGTCAATCCATCCATCCATCCATTCATCTCTTTTCTTTCTCTCTCTCTCTCTCCTCTCTCTCTCTCTCTCTCTCTCTCTCTCTCTCTCTCCTCTCTCTCTCTCTCTCTCTCTCTCTCTCTCTCTCTCTCTCTCTCTTTCTCTCTCTCTCCCTCCTCCTCTCCCTCTCCTCTCTCTCTCTCTCTCTCTCTCTCTCTCTCTCCTCTCTCTCTCTCTCTCTCCTCATCTCTCTCTCTCTCTCTCTCTCTCTCTTCTCTCTCTCTCTCTCTCTCTCTCTCTCTCTCTCTCTCTGGGACCCTTTGTGTTTAAATGTAATACTTTTTAGTACATCAATAGGTAGAAAATCTAAGACACAAAATCGACATTTTGTCAAGTGAACAAGAGAATGAAATAAAGAATCAAGAAAGACAAGGAAAGAAGTTCAAACTGAGAAGTTACAGACAATGACAGACAATGTTAAACAGAGTGAGAGAGGAAGGTGTCTGACTTCTTTAGAAAATCGGGAAATCCCAGCAGAAAAGCAATATTACAAACAAAATAAAAAGTAAATAGAAAGTATTATAAAACATAGTTGTTTCCTATTTAAAAAAACCAACCAAGTGGTTTCTCCATGTTGTTACCTAAGCATGTTACAATGAAGGAGAAGAAGAAGGAGGAAGAGACAGGTGAAATGTCAGTAACTGAAAAGAAAATAGTGAACTTTTCCTTTCCATCACACTGCCGAGAATGATGGATAGCACTACGATCTGAATCCAAAACACACAACCCATCCTCTCTCCTTCCTCCCCCATCCTTCACCCTCCATCCTCTCCCCTCCCTACCCTCCTCTCCCCCCTTGTTTATTTTCCTCCAGCTCACAGTTATTCCATCTTGAAAACAGCTTCTGTCTGCTTTCTTAAATTGCGCTGCCTTTAGGGATTACATCTTGCCCCTACTTTCTAACTCCCAAACAGAGTGTTTCAGCTGGCTGCATTGAAAAGATGCTAGAATTACTGTCTGCGGATAAGACTTAAGAAGTCAGTGAAATCATCGTGAGGAGGAAGTGTCCGTTTGTTCTGATTCCTGTTGTTCTCACCGGCTTCAGATGAAGCCATGAGTCAGAGTCGTTTGACTTCTTCGTCGTCGTCGAATGCTCGGACAGCAACTATTGCAAAATGCGTTGCGCTGCCGTTAAGCGCCTGACAAGTCAAGCCCAGCACATCCAACTTCGGTGTAGGAGAAAATTGTTATATTTGAAGTCTTCCTGGAAAAACACAGGTGACTGGACCAAAAAAGAAGGTGACAGGAAGAAAAAAACAAAGCAGAAACGAAGAGAGGGATAGAAAAGAGGGAATTCCTAGCACAGAATTTCCAGAAGGTGGGGCTGCTATTAATACTGAAAGACCCCAAGGAGTAGGTGTTCTGAACGAGAATGTCGAAACCACTGTGCGCTGACATCAAAACCATGACCATCCTTTTAGTAAAGCAGTACTGACAGTTATAGCCAAAAGCGTAGAATACTCAAAAAGACCTTGGACTGCATGTATACTGTAACAATCAAACTGTACATTGCAAATGGTGGGGCAGTCTAGAATGTCCTCACCAGCAGTGGTTTTGGTTTGTTTGATTGTTGTTGCATTTTAAAATAAACTAAATGAAACCAGAAGCAAATGTACCCATATCAAGATTAAGGTCTTTACTAGAATTACAGTCATGTGATGACCCATTTTTCTCTCTCTATTTCCACGTCTTTCCCTTTCACGTGCTTTGACAATCTACAGACCTCAAGCACATAATTTATCTAGCAAGAACACAAGCACAAACAAATAAATCAAAATGAGTGACAACTTACAATGAAGATGGTCTTTACCTACATAGACCAAGCTCAAGTCTGTTTTTTAAAAAAGTGCTCCGAATGTAGGTGCTTTGTATTTCACGCTACACAGTATCACGCATTACATTGTCTGTTCTTTTTATCCCTGTTTCTATCTCTTTTAATCGGTCCTGGTGGCTTCTTCTCAAAGAGATTAGTTGAATGTTTTGTTGTTAACTAATAGAGCGTTGGTAAAGAATGCATAATCCATCACGCAGTCAGATGAGAGAGAGAGAGAGAGAGAGAGAGAGAGAGAGAGAGAGAGAGAGAGAGAGAGAGAGAGGTGAGAGAGAGAGAGAGACAAACAGATTATATAGAGAGAGTGAGAGAGAAAAAAAGAGAGAGAGATAGAGAGAGAGAGAAAGGGAGATAGAGAAAGAGAGAGAGAGAGAGAGAGAGAGAGAGAGGAGAGAGAGAGACAACAGATATATAGAGGAGAGTGAGAGAGAAAAAAAGAGAGAGATAGAGAGAGAAAGGAAGGGAGATAGAGAGAGAGAGAGAGAGAGAGAGAGAGAGAGAGAGAGAGAGAGAAATAGAAATTGAGAGAGAGAGAAGAGAGAGAGAGAGAGATGAAACGGTATCATAAAAACCATGACCCCTTAGAGGGGACAAACAACAAAAAAACACAACCAAGATATTGTGATGGACATGTGAGGGTTAGAGAGAGGGAGAGACAGAGACAGAGCCAGAGAGACGACAGACACACAGACAAACAGACAGGCAGACAAACAGACAGAAAGACAGAGCAGAAAAGGAGGTGAATAAAGAAGAAGTGAAGGAAGGAAGGACAATAGGAAATGGACAGCTTGATGTTAAGGCCAACACGCCACGACACATTAGACGATTACTGAAGAGGAAAACGTTATTATTTCAAGGTGATGACGCAAGTCTCCTTAATGAAATCTCCCATTTTTGTAACACGCACACATCACACACACTCACACACTACAACACCACGCACCACCACGCACGCAGACGCAGCAGCAACAACACACTTACAAACACACATAAACGGCACGCCGTCTCTTCTCTCTCTCTCTCTCTCTCTCTCTCTCTCTTCTCTTCTCTCTCTCTCTCTCTCTCTCTCTCTCTCTCTCTCTTTGTCACCATCTGTCTCCCACTTACCCCCCCACGTCTCTCTCCATGTCTCTGTCTCTGTCTCTGTCTCTCTCTCTGTCTGTCTGTCTCTCTCTCTTTCTCTCTCTCTCTTTCTCTCTCTCTCTCTCTCTTTCTCTCCCTCTTACCTTCTTCCTCTCTCCCACCCTCTTTCTCTTCTCTTCTCTTTTATAGAGTGTTAACATTGAGGAGGTGTTGTAAACATCACTTGGTAGACAATTTTAAAAAACAACAAAACAAACAAACAAACAAAATCCCAAGTCGGTCAGTGAACACCACAATGGGTTGAGAAAAACCCAGACAGGAAATGAACAAAAGTCCAGTGGACATCCAAGCTTAGGCATGGTCAGACAACAGCACATCAGACAGGAGGGCAAGCGAGGAGGGTGGGGGGGGGGAGGGGGGGAGGGTAGGGGGAAGGTGGGGGGGGGGGGGAGGCAGAGAAGGGATGTGGGGGGTCAGAGATGTCGGGGAGAGAGAGCGACAGTCTACATCATGATTGTGCTGTGTGTCCATAGCTCGACCACTGGAATTCCCCATTCCAGTGGTCGAGCTATGGACACACAGCACAATCCTGATGTAGACTAGGTCTAGAGCTGAAGCATTTTAGTTCATTTCGTTTGTTGTTGTTTTTCAGGCAGATAAGGTTTTTTCGTTTATTTGATCAGTTGGTTAGTTGGTTGGTTGGTAGACTGGTTGGTTGGTTAATTGGTTAGGTGGTTGGTTGATTGGTAAGGTGGGCGGTTGATTGGTTGATTGGTTGATTGGTTGGTTGGTTGGGTGGGTGGTTGGGTGGGTGGTTGGATGGTTGTGAGGGTTGATGGTTGGTTGGTTGGATGGATGGATGGATGGTTGATTGGTTGATTTTTGTTGTTTTTGTTGTTTGATGGCGTTGATGCCAGCTTTAAGCTCTACTGTCAGCCAGAACAGCCGTAATAAGCTAAATAATCAGGACAGTTAAAACCTTTATTTCTTTATAATGAACCGTTTTTGTTGCCAGAGGCCAGTGTGTGCGTCACTCCAAACAAATCGGCTGTTCGTTTGATAATAGCTTTGTTGTTTTTAGAGCAGCAATTTCAATCGATTTAAAAGTAAGAAGAACAATGAAAGAAAGAAATAGATACAAGACAGATGACAAGAAAGAAATAGCAAAGAAATAAAAAAGGGAGAAATATAGGGGGAAAGAACGAGCGTAGAAAGAATGAATTAATGAACGAACGGACGGACGGACGAACGAACGAACAAAAGAAAGAAAGAAAGAAAGAAAGAAAGAAAAAGAAAGAAAGAAAGAAAGAAAATGAAAGAAAATAAAAAAGCAGTATTCAGATGGTAGAAATGTCACTTAGAGTAGAGAGGCGACGATGATAATGACTCGTTTGGCTAAAACAACTTGTATGCAATAAATAATTGCAAAAACAAATTCCAGTGCATAGGAGAACATCAAGGCATAACTCATTTTAGTTCCACCTTCACCCCTACCCCCAACCCCCTCGTCCTTGTGGCAAAGCAACAACACTTTGTGCTTTGTGAGCAATGATGCAGCAAGCCTACTCACCGAGTTATATCACAAAGCGCCAAGTTAAACAGACAGGTAACGCTAAAAATATCTACAGTTATTGCCAGTTAACTAACTCAACTCAACTCAACTCAACTCAACTGTCTCCATCATCGTTGTCGTCTTTAAGAGCTACGTGTTGTTATTGCTTCGAATTTACGTCTGTTCACTCAAAGTGATATTGCACGAATGTAATGATTCCAGGGTTCGCCATCTTTCTCTGCCCTTGCTGAGGTCTACTAAATCTCCTGTAGCCCTCCTCCCAGACCACTGATCTCAGTGATGTTGGCAGTGTAGGATGCTGGTGGTCTGCCTCTTTTCCTTCTGCCCTCAACCTTACCTTGGAGAACTGGCATCATCAGATTTGTCAGTATGTTTCTGTTTCCGTGACCAACGTATCTCAGTTTGCGCTTATCAGTTTCAGCCAACATTTATCTTTACTCCGAGAGTATAACAAGAATGTTTTCATATGCTTTTCTATCTGACCGTTTGACTGTTCAAAGTCACCCGTATAACCACGTTTTGGCTGCGTTCAGTTGAGGGAAAAGATTTCAAAATCAAAGTGTAAGCATTTTACTTTTTACTCCCCAAAAAGAATGAAAAATTGGGACGGAGAAAACACACAGTACTAAGAAACAGTTGCATGGGGGATAAAACCGCGTGGCGTGAAGGGGAGAGCATTATAGCCGGCAAACAGTGTAGGCTCAAAATACTGCAATAGTTGGCATCAAATTATATACCATTACACATCGTCCGTGTAGCGGTCCATCTCCAGGCTGTTTTCAGAGCATCATGAGGTCATCAGAACATCATGAGGTCATCAGAATATCATGAGGTCATCAGAGCATCATGAGGTCATCAGAGCATCATGAGGTCATCAGAGCATCATGAGGTCATCAAAATATCATGAGGTCATCAGAGCATCATGAGGTCATCAGAGCATCATGAGGTCATCAGAGCATCATGAGGTCATCAGAGCATCATGAGGTCATCAGAACATCATGAGATCATCAGAACATCGTGAGGTCATCAGAACATCATGAGGTCATCAGAACATCATGAGGTCATCAGAGCATGTCATCAGAACATCATGAGGTCATCAGAGCATGTCATCAGAACATCATGAGGTCATCAGAGCATGTCATCAGAACATCATGAGGTCATCAGAACACCATGAGGTCATCAGAGCATGTCATCAGAACATCATGAGGTCATCAGAACATCATGAGGTCATCAGAGCATGTCATCAGAACATCATGAGGTCATCAGAACACCATGAGGTCATCAGAGCATCATGAGGTAACCAGAGCCCTGCAGGTCTGTCTGAGAGGCTTGGCGACCACTTCCACCAGAATTTATAGCAGGAAAGTACTTTTTTTTTAAGTCTGTGCTATTGCGCGCGAGCGCGCGTGTCTGTGGTGTGTGTGTGTGTGTGTGTGTGTGTGTGTGTGTGTGTGTGTGTGTGTGTGTGTGTGTGTTGTGTGTGTGTTGTGTTGTGTTGCGTTGTGTTGTCTTGTGTGTGTATGTGTGTGTGAGTGTGTGTGTGAGAGTGAGTGTGTGATTGTGTGTCTTTGCTTGTGTGCGTTGTGTTGTGTTGTATGTGTTGTGTGTGAGTGTGTGTGTGTGTGTGTCTGTGTGTGTGTGCGTGTGTGTGTGTGTGTTTGATTCTGTTTCTCGTCTATAGCATATCATATATTCTGTATTAATCGGGACTTCTGTTACACTTCTGCATACAATTATTTTCAGCTGTTCTTGCATAACTGTGCATAAATGTATTTGTGTGAAAATATCCGTGTGCATGCGTGCGTGTGCATGTGTGTGGCTTGCCTCTATGTGTGTGTGTGTGTGTGTGTGCGCGTGCACGCACGCGCGTGCTCGTGCGATTGTGTGTGCATATGTTTGCGTGAGAATGTATAAGATTGAAGACGAGAGAGAGAGAGAGAGAGAGAGAGAGAGAGAGGGGAGAGAGAGAGAGAGAGAGAGAGAGAGAGAGAGAGAGAAGAGAGAGAGAGTGGAGAGTAAATCGATTCAAATCAAATCAAATAACATCACGGGCTTTTTACATCAAGTCCCCGACTGAGAGAAAGAGAGAGACAGAGAGAGAGAGAGAGAGAGAGAGAGAGAGAGAGAGAGAGGGAGAGAGAGGGAGAGAGAGAGACCAGACAGACAGACAGACAGACAGACAGACAGACAGAGACACAGAAACACAAAGGCACAGAGAGACAGAGAGATTAGGAAGGAAAAGGGAGAGGAAAGCGGCTATTTAAGATGTCAATGTTCCAAGACACATTGCCTTGACTAGAGAACGGCAGCAGAAAAACAAACCAAACCCAAACCAAAAAAAAACAAACCCCAAACAAAACAAAACAAAACAAAACAAACCATTTTCCAAAGCTGATGACGCAAGCGAGCTGCAGAGATCTTCCCTTCCTTCCTCTTCTTTCTCCTCCTCCTCCTCCTCTTCTTCCTCCTCCTCTTCCTTCTGCTTCAAAATGATGACATGGGTTACAGAAAATAAAAATGTTTAAAAATTGGACACAAAGGAAGACCAAAAAAATTAAAGAAATACAAAGTAAGATTCTCGTTCCCCTAAAAAGAAGAAAAACAATTTTTTCTGCGCTTCTCAAAACAAAAATATGGTGACAGGATAAAAGGGAGAGGAAATGAGGGAGAGGATGAAGGATGATAAAATAGAGTGAGAGAGAGGGAGAGAGAGAAAGAGAGTGAGAGAGGAGAGAGAGAGAGAGAGAGAGAGAGAGAGGAGAGAGAGAGGAGAGATAGAGAAAGACAGAGAGACAGTGAGAGAGAGAGGAGGGAGGTAGAGGGAGAGAGATTTTATTTATTTATTCATTCTTTTATTTCAAGGATAATGGAATAAGCACTCATGTACTTTTTTCATCCAGTCCCCGTGTGTATGCATTTTTGTAAATTTTGTCATCCGTTCCTAAAGAGAAGGAGAGAGAGAGAGACAGACAGCCAGACAGACAAGGGACGGGATAGCCTAGTAGTCAGAACATTGCGCTCGCAATCTGACGACCCGGGTTCGATTCCCGTTCAAGGGGATGTTTTCCTCTGGGGTTAAAATCAGTACAGACTCCACTCTCCCCAAAAGTCCTTCAAATGACACTAAAAACCGAGGCCCCGTGTTCGAACGCACGCAGAACATCCTGCGCACACGTTAAATCCTGTTATGCTTTTCGTAAGAGTAGGCCATTGTGTGCCGTGGGAACAGATGGAAGAATTTATAAAACCGCATGCACACGGGGACTCGATGTAAAAAGCACATAAGTGCTTAATCTATTATCCTCGATAAAAAAAAACAGAGACAGAGAGACAGAGAGAGAGGGAGAGACAGAAGGACAGGGAGAGAGACAGAGAGAGACAGAGAGAGACGGAGACAGAGAGAGACAGAGAGACAGAGACAGAGACAGAGAGGGACAGAGAGGGACAGAGAGAGACAGAGAGAGACAGAGAGAGTCAGAGACAGAGAGAGACAGAGACAGAGAGAGACAGAGGAGCAAGTAGAAGGCATAATGCAACGTGAAAAGGAGAGAAGAGATGGGAGAGGACAGGAAGGATTGAAGGGGGGGGGGGGGGGGGGGGGGGGGGGGGAAGGGAGGGGAACATGTTCGGGGGAATTTCCCATCTATCTTTTAGCGTTAAGCCCAGCACACACATGGCGACACTCTTGTGGTTTGGCCACAAGGCAAAGCAACACAAAGAAAGGCAAGGCAGGGCAAGGCGAGGCAAGGTGAGACAAGGCAAGGCAAGGTGAGACAAGGTGAGACAAGGCAAGGCAAGGTGAGACAAGGTGAGACAAGACAAGACAAGGCAAGGCAGCAAGGCAAGGCAAGGTGAGACAAGGCAAGGCAAGGTGAGACAAGGCAAGGCAAGGCGAGACAAGGTGAGAAAAGCAAGGCAAGGTGAGACAAAGCAAGGCAAGGTGAGACAAGGCAAGGCAGCAAGACAAGGCAAAGGCAAGGCAAAGGCAAAGCAAAGCCAGTCAAGGTGAGACAAGGTAAGACAAGGCAAGGCGAGACAAGGTGAGACAAGGCAAGGCAAGGTGAGACAAGGCAAGGCAAGGCGAGGTGAGACAAGGTGAGACAAGGCAAGGCAAGGTGAGACAAGATGAGACAAGGCAAGGCAAGGCAAAGCAAGGCATCAAGGCAAGGCATGGCAAGGCAAGACAAGGCAAGGTAAGACAAGGCAAGGCAAGGCAAGACAAGGTGAGACAAGGCAAGGTGAGACAAGACAAGGCAAGGCAAGGCAAGACAAGGTGAGACAAGGCAAGGTGAGACAAGGCAAGGCAAGGTGAGACAAAGCAAGGCAGGGCAAGGCAAGGCAAGGTGAGACAAAAGGCAAACAAGGCAAGGCAAGGCAAGGTGAGACAAAAGGCAAACAAGGCAAGGCAAGGGAAGGTAAGACAAAAGGCAGAAGTCAAGGCAAGGCAAAGCAAGGCAAGGCAAGGCAGCAAGGCAAGGCAAGGCAAGGTGAGACAAGGCAAGGCAAGGTGAGACAAAAGGCAAGCAAGGCAAAAAGCAAAAGGCAAGGTAGGGCAAGGCCAATTCGATGTGAAAACTTCGTTAGAGGCACATGAGAGGATTACGTGTTGCATCCAAATAATTCTAAACACGAAACACGGTCTGACCAGTTGAGAACAATCAAACAACAAGCCTTGAAAGTTGTCGATGAAACAATAATTATAGTTGAAACCCCAACATGAATCATAACTAACATTGTGGAAAAATCAACACAACCCTAGCTAAAGCCAACAGGTTAAAGTGCGTGCAGTTTTAACACAGAAAAACAGCATGTACTTCTGTGTGCACATTTTTCACCACAGACCAACCTGTCTTTCTGTGCATGACATTTTCACCATAGCCCAACAGGGACTGGATGTAAAAAAGCACACGAGTGCTTATTCCATTATCCTCGATATAAAAGAATAAATAAATAAATAAGTAAATAAATACGTAGAGTTGTCACTGAAACAAAACTTGTCTTTCTGTTCGTAAAAGTGTCACCCCCCCCCCCTCCCCTTCGAAAAACAAACAATCCAAAACCCCAAACAAACACAAACCCCTCCCTACGCGTAAAGTTTTCACCGAAAATCGTATACTCTTCTTTTCAAAATAAAATCCATTATTCACGGCGTAATTTATTAATTTTTTTACCAAAAAACCAACTAGTTTCCCCGTGTATAATCTTTTTAACGGGAAAAATCCCCGAGTAGTTTCCCTGTACGTAACGGCAAGAAATGCTTATAGAAATCTGAACCATGTGTGAAAATCGTCCCAGTACAGCACCAGAACGAAACTAAAACTATACCAGAGCTGTGTACTTTCCACCCTTTTGTACGGCTCGGAGTGCTGGAGGATGACTGAGAGTGACCTCGACAAACTATCCACATTCCACACGAAGAATCTCAGAAGAATCTTGCGCATCTTCTGGCCTGAGACCATCTCCAACCAAGAACTTTTTGCCCGTTGCAACCAAGAAAGCATGGACAACATCATCATGCATAGGCGATGGGGATGGATGGGGCATATCTGCCGTCGGGAACAGGGAAATATCGCCCGAACAGCCCTCCACTGGACACCAGAGGGAAAACGCAAACGAGGACGACCCAAGAACACTTGGCGTCGGACTGTCGAAACAGAGCTGAAGACCTTCCAACATACCTGGGGAACCATTCGGAAGCTCGCCCAGGACAGACAGGAGTGGAGAACATTTGCTTCTGCCCTACGTGCCAATAAGGCACAAAGGCATTGATGATGATGAACGGCATCAGGCAGCTGAGGTGATGTATGGAGGCATTAGAATCATTCTCAGAGTGCAGAGGGTGTCCCTTCCATTCCACCCCTCTTGGTCTACAGCATCGTGAGTTCAAATCCCGGCAACAGCGTCTGGTCAATTCAAGGTGGGGATATTTACGATCTTTCGGATCAGTTTAAAGTCCTGACCTTCCAGTTCCTTGGTGTTTGTGTGTGTGGTGTGTGTGTGTGTGTGTGTGTGTGTGTGTGTGTATGTATGCATGCGAAAGATCAAACACATGCACGTTACAGATCTCCTTACTTCGCTCATACCTAAGAGAGAGAGAGAGGAGAGAGAGAGAGGAGAGAGAGAGAGAGAGAGAGAGGAGAGAGAGAGAGAGAGAGAGAGAGAGAGAGAGAGAGAGAGAATGGAAATGCAAAAGTTTTATTCATTATAGGCCTTGGCCCCTCATGAAAGGGTAGTGTGTGTATAATTTTTGCCGAGAGAAAGAAAGAGAGAGAGAGAGAGAGAGAGAGAGGAGAGAGAGAGAGAAGAGAGAGAGAGAGAGAGAGAGAGAGAGAGAGAGAGAGAGAGGGAGGGAGGGAGGGAGGGAGGGAGAGAAACAATGACAATGACAATGACAAAAGATTTTATTGTTCAGACTTGGGAGTCCATAAGATGGAGAGAGAGAGAGAGAGAAGAGAGAGAGAGAGAGAGAGAGAGAAACAAAGGGCAGATACAGAGACAGATACAGAGAGACAGAGAGATAATCTTTATTCCCAAGGGCTATAGATAAGATTTGCCATACTCTTTTTCATCCGGCCCTTAAGACGGAAACAGGTTAACAACAATTGCTTTCTCAAGGCCTGCTATATATATATATATATATCATAGCATTGACCCTGCACTACTGCACATGAAGTCTGCACCGTGTGTATCCCCTGTCAAATCAAACAGCAGTAATTCGTTTTTAACGACGTGTTAACATTTACACGACCCCTTGATTTAACCACGTGCATTTCGTAGCAACGATAACGTTTAATGTTGGTGTTGGGTGCACCCCACCTTAACATCCTTAGGGACAGAGATAGCCTGGTTGGTTAGAGCGTTGCGCATTGCGCTCGTGATCTGCTGACCCAGGTTCGAAATCCGTTCAAGGGGAAACTTATTTGCCCTGGAGTTAACATTGGTATAGAATTTACTCTCCCCAAAAGTTCAGCGGATTAGTCTGTAAACCGAGGTTCCGTGTACGAACGCACGCAGAACATCTTGCGCACACGTTAAAACCTGTTCCGCTTTTTTGGAAGAGTAGCCCATTGTGTGCCTGATGGGAGAGGATGACAAAATTAACAAAAACTGCGTAATTATGCACGGGGACAGCACATGAGTTTTTAATTCCATTATCCTCAAAATCAAAGAATAAATAAAATGAATAAATAAATAGACATCCTGGGGGGTCACCCAGTACTTACACTGTCTCGCTAATCTCACCTGACAATCACTGTGAGATCGTTAAGTGTACAACCAATCTTCTTCAGGCAGCCAATGTTGCCTGTCATATCAGCGAAAATACGTTACGCTGCCGCTAAGTCCCTGACAAGTCAGGCCCAGCCTATCCGACTTCGGCATGGGAGAGAACTAATGAGGAGTTTGCCTGTGTGAATGTTGTCAAGTACCTGACCATATAGACAGCCGTACTCAAACTGTCAATAGGTACCTGCCTTTTTAGGGTCAGAGAAGGTAAAGCAGCGAGGGAGAGGAGATGGGCGCCGCCCTCAATATGCTGGCCCCTAGAGAAGTGAGGTCTCTGACGCCTCACTCCCCTAAGACCACATAGGTTATGGGACACCTTTACCTTTACTCTAATTTCAGAAGAGTTTTTATTTCTCATTTAAAGCGGATTTGTAAGTTATCATAGTAGGCCAGAAGATGTTCATGGCTAAAGGCTATATCAGCAGGATTTATTTTTTCTTAAACCTGACAACATGTTAATGTAAACCATGGCACTTAAAAGTAAAGGTCAAGGTGTCCCATAACCTATGTGGTCCTAGGGGAGCGAGGCGTCAGAGACCTCACTTCTCTAGGGCCAGCATAATTATTGAGGGCGGCGCCCATCTCCTCTCCCTCGCTGCTTTACCTTCTCTGACCCTAAAGAGGCAGGTACCCATTTACAGCTGGGAGAACTGGGGGACTGTACTGAAGCCGAGGAGCGCAAACGGTCACCCATCCAAGTGGTAACCACGCTCAATGCTGCTTAACTTTAGCTGGGGGAAAGCGAGTGCTCTGACCACTGAGCTATCCTGTCCCCGTGATTTAAGTCTTCACCATATAAACAGTCACATTCCAACTTCAGAGGAGTTTTTAATTTCTCATTTAAAGGAGATTTGTAGGGTAGTGCAGTTTGCCAAAGAGATTTCGTGGCTAAAGGCTATGTCAGCATGACAATTTTTTTCGTCTAAATCCTGATAATAATGTAAACCATGGCACATCAGTATTTCATTTCATATCATACCACTGTCAGGGCAGATTTCTCTGCGTAAAAACTGGGCTGCTGTCCACGGGGATAGCGCGTCGCCACAACAGCAGCACCACCCATTGATTTTCTTTTCCCGTCTTCAACTTTGTTTCCCTATCAGAATGACTTTTTTCTACAGAATTTTTCCAGGGACAACTCTCTTTTTTGCCTTGGGTTCTTTTACGCGCGTTAAATAATTGTGTGTAACACATGGGACCTTGGTTTATCATCTCACCCGAAAGACTAGCACCCAGACCACCACTCGTGATCTAATGGATGGGGGGGGGGGGGGGAGAGGGGGGGGGCAGTATTTTTTGACCAAACGGGAATCAAACCACCGCACACTTCTGACCCGGACGTTTCGCTCTCTAGGAAGGCGCGTCACCTCTAACCACCGATCCCCCACTGATAACTGACACCCAACGCTTTGACTTGGGCCAGTAATGATGCCGGGGGAAATGCTCACATAGTCTCTAACCTGCAAGTAATCCGAAGAAGAAAAAAAAAAAAGGAGAACATTGATAGGCAGCAGGAGGCACCGTGGTCGAGTGGTTTAGGCGGTCAACTCGTGATCCAGAGGTCGCGGGTTCGATCCCCGCTCGGCTCGGTGTTGTGTCCTTGGGAAAGACACTTTACTCCTATTTTCCTCACTCCACCCAGGTGTACAAGTGGGTACCAGCTCTGCTGGGGAAGTATCTGGCGACAGACTAGCGTCCTGTCACAGGGGTGGTGAAAAACCATCAGTTCGCTTAACGCTACAGAAACCGGGATAAGCTCCGGCTCTATGGGCCTTCTGGCTCGAAAGAACATACTTGCTAGGCAGCATCCGACGTCATTGGCTGCATGATGGGTTTAGCCAAAGCCGTGGTTTCTGGCATTGCAGTGTGGATGACAGAGCGCAATGGGCCTTAGCAGCGGTGCCAGGGAAGGTCAGTGAGAGGTGAACGCGTTCCTCACTCTGCCCCATTTTTGTTTATTTATTTAGTCATCCACTTAGTCATCTATGTATTCATTCATTTATTTGTCGGTGTATCTAGTTGTTAGGCTGCTTAAAAAAAATCTATTCATTCATTTATTTATTCATGTATGTATGTATGACTGTATGTATTTGTGTTAATTTAGTCGTTCGTTTATTCGTTCAGTTATTATTTATTTATTTATTTATTTATTCATTTATGTAGTTATCTATTTAGTTCAGTTTCTGCTAGTTTTTTTTTCTACTCTTCTGTTTTGACTAGCTTATTTTCCATATTTGATTTCATTTACTTTTATCTTTAGTAGTCCAATAATGCTATACATCGTGAACCAATTTTACCCAAACGAATTCGAGTGCTATTGGGTGGCCGTTGCCGTAACATCTGTTACTTACTGGTGTAAGCTTTGACACTTAGTTTACATAACAAAAATGTTGTTATGCAAAATATAATTAGACATGTCTTCAGTCAAAACGTAACAAGCCTTTAGCATAACACCACGCATTTTCCTTTGATGAATTTTTAATCCTCTGAGGTCGGAGTATGGCTATCACTGAGGCAAAGTAATCGGAAAAAGGTCATATACGCAATTTTTAAAATTTATACTTCAACCTCACAGCTATTTCCAGGTGCAGGGAATGAATCAAACTGCATTTTCTGGGTGACCCCCAGGGTGTTAAGCTGGGAAACGTACAGTATCACATATTATTGTTATCATTATTGCTTATTGTTGTTTTGTAATTGTTATTACTGAATCAGATGCTGCTGCAACTTCTGCTGCTGTTGCTGTTACTGCTTGATGTTGTTGCGGCCGACTGTGATGAAGAAGATGATGATGATAATGATAATTGACAATAAACGTGGTGGTGAGTATAATGGTGATTACTACCACCACTATTACTGACATTGATAATGATAATGATAATGATGATTATGATGATGATGATGATGATGATGATGACAATGACGACGACGACGATGACAACAACAAGGACGATGGTAATAATAATAATGGCGACGACAATGATGATGATAATGATGGCGACAACAATGATGACGATGACGATCACAACGACGACAACGACAGCACGATGGCTGACAAACCTGATATGGACGATAACAGTAACGACAACGATAATATAACAAGAACAATAACAACAGTAACAACAAAATTTAATGTAGTTATGAAATTTTTCGCTGTGGCCTAGGGCAGGCTGTTCTTGTTGCTAGACTGTTTCTTACAGGCTGACAGGGGAGGTGGGACGGGAGAGGGAAGGGGTGGCGGGGGTGGGGGTGACATTGGAGGGGGTGGGGTGGGGTGGGGGGGATCAGGAGGTAGTGTGAAATGCCCGGACCTGAAGGCGAAAACAGTGAAGTTTCCTCTCCATCACCCTGTCAGCCCCTTGATGGAGCAGCCTACGATCCACACACACACACACACACACACACACACACACACATACACACACACACACACACACATACACACACACATACCACACACACATACACACACACAACACACAGACACACACACACACACACTCACTACCACACACACCACTACACACACATACATACATACACACAGACACAACACACAACACAACAACCACACATACACACACACAAACACACAACACACACAACACACACACACAAACACACACCACACATACAAACACACACACATACACCAAAGACACAAACACACACACACACACACCACACCACAAACACACACACCACACACACACACAACACACACACACAACAACACACACACAAACACACACACACACACACACAACACACACAACTACACACACACACACACACATACACACACACACAACACACACACAAACACACAACAAACCAACACAACACACAAAACACAACAAATACACACACACACACACACAACACAAAACACAACAACACAACAACACAACACACCACACACACAAACACACAACCACACACATCAAACACACACAACAAACACAACACACACAACACAACAACCACACAACAACACAACACAAACACACAACAACACACAACACACACACACCACAAACACACACACACAAACACACAACACAACACACACAACACACACAACACACACACAAACACACACAACACCACACACACACACAACACAACACACACACACACCAACACACACAAACACACCAACAAACACACAACACAACACAAAACACACACACAACACACAACACACACACACACACACAAACACACAACAAACACACACACACACACAAAACAACCACACACAACACAACACACACACAACAACAACACACAACACACAACAACACACAACACAACACACAACACACACTACACACAACCACAAACAACACAACACACACACACACACACACACACACACACACAACAACACACACACACACAAACACACACACCACACAAAACACCCACAACACAACACACACACACAACCACAACACACACACACAACACACACACACCACACAACACACACACACACCACAACACACACACTACACACAACAACAACACACACACAACACACACACACACACACAACACACACACACACACAAACACACACACACACACACACAACACACACACACCAAACACACACACACACAACAAACACACACACACACACACACCACACAACACACACACACACACAAACAACACAAACACAACCCACACACACACACAACACACAACACACCACCACACCACAAACACAACACACACACAACACACACACACAAACAACACACAAACACACAACACACACACACACACACAACACACAACACAACACCACACACACACAACACAACACAAACACCACACACACACACACACACAACACACACACACACACACACAAACACACAACAACACACACAAAAACACACACAACACACAACACACACACAAACACACACAAACACACACACCACACACACAACACACAACACAACCACACACACACAACACACACACACACACACACACACACACACACACACACACCACACACACACACACCACACACACACATCACACACACACAACAACAACACACACACTCACACACACACACACACACACACACACCACAACACACATCACACACACACACTCACAGTATATGCCTGTTTGCCTCCACTGCTACTGCTTCCTCCTCTTCCTCTCTCTCTTTTTATCCTCTTTTTTTTCTTCCTCATCCTCATCTTCTTTCTCTTCCTCTCATCCTTCTCTTCCTTCTTCTCTTCCTCCTCCTCCTTCTCTTCTTCCTTCTCTTTCTTTTCCTCCTCCTTCTCCTCCTCGTCTTCCTCCTCTTCCTCATCCTTCTGTTCCTCCTTCTCTTCCTGTGCCTTCTTCTCCTTTTCCTCCTCCTCTTCTTCATCCTCGTCTTCCTCTTCTTTCTCCTTCTCTTCCTCCTTCTCTTACTTTTCCTCTTCCTTCTCCTCGTCTTTCTCCTCTTTTTCCTTCTCCTCGTCTTCCTTCTTTTCCTCCTCATCTTCCTACTTCCCTTCCTCCTCCTCCTCCTTTTTTTCTCCTCCTCCTCTTCCTCTTCCTCCTTTCTGCTGCTGCCCATCCCCCCAACCCCCCGCCCCCATCACAACATCCCTCATCATACCCTGACTTTTTTTTCCTTTCCATCAATCTCACTTTACATTTTAGCGATGCTTCCTTTTTCTATTTTTGGTTTTTGACTCTTACCTCCCTCACCACTAGATAAAAAAAACACCCTTTCTTACCCTCCCACCCTCCCTACCATAATTACTCTTTGTAGCAGCCTTGTTCTCCACACCACCATTTTTTCTTTCTTTTCTTTTCTTTTCTTTTCTTCTTATATTTCGAGGATAACGGAATAAGCGCTCATGTGCTCTTTTTTTTAATCCAGTCCCCGTGTGTAAGCAGTTTTGTAAATGTTGTCATTGATGTGGTTTGTTTGGGGGGTTTCTGTGTGTTTTTTGCTTCCTCATCTTCTGTGACGTCCCCGTCCTGCTGTTCCCACGCCGCTCATCTCAAATCTCCCCGCCACAGCCATACCCAGATTCGTTATGTCTCATCCCCAGGGTTGAAAGTCCGCAGGGAGCCCCATCAATATCAGGCCGCCGTGAGGCCACCAGCCAGAGAGGTCTTTGGAGTTTCCTTATTATTGTTTTATTTTGTTGCTGTTGTTGTTTTATTGTGGTTATTATTATTATTATTATTATTATTATTATTATTATTATCATTATTATTATTATTATTATTATTATTATTATTATTATGTTGTTGTTGTTGTTGTTGTATTTTGTTGTTCTGTCTTTG
>CM054136.1:87651748-87654248 GCA_028751875.1 Rapana venosa | reverse complement strand
TACCCACTATCCCAATAACTCCACTATTCGGAGTCACCGACACTCCCCCTCCCCCTTCCTCCCTCTCCCTAACAAACCTTGTTCTCTGTTTCACTTTATTTTCGATTTTGGAAATGCTGCAGTATAGGTCAAGTCTGGCTCTGACAGTATCAGACAGCTTGCTCCCATGAAAGTCTAGCATTTTTCCGAGTGGAGGAGATTGATTGATTGATTTACAGTGTCTAGACTATGGCGACAAACTGCTCAAAACGGTCCAAGTTGTCAAGTTTAAAGCACACATACACATACACACACGTGTGTGTTTATAGGGGGGTGGGGTGTGTGAGTGTGTATGCGTGTGTGTGTGTGTCGTGTGTCGTGTGCCGTGTGATGTGTGTGGTGTGTGTGTGTGTGTGTGGTGGTGGTGGTGTGTGTGTGTCGTATGTGAGTGTGTGTGTGTGATTGTGTGTGTGTGTGTGGTGTGTGGTGTGTGGGGTCGTATGTGTGTATGTGTCGTTGGGGTGTGTTTGTGTTTGTGTGTGTGTTGTGTGCGTGTGTGTGGTGTGTGTGTTTGTGTGTTGTGTGTGTGTTGTTTGTATTGGTGTGTGTGTGTGTGTGTGTGTGTGTTGATGTGTCGTGTGTGTGTGTGTGTGTGTGTGTGTGTGTGTGTGATGTGTGTGTGTGGGGTGTGTGTGTGTGTGTGTAGTGTGTGGTGTGTTGTGGTGTGTGTTGTGTGTGTGTGAGTGTGTGTGTGTGTGTGTTGTGTGTGGTGTGTGTGTGTGTGTGTGTGGTGTGTGTGTCGTGTGTAGTTGTGTTGTGTGTATGTGTGTGTGTGCATGTGGTGTTGTGTGTGTTCAAGTGTGTGTGGTGATGTGGCTGGTGAATGGTGTTGGTGATGTGCTAGCTGTTTGTGGTGTTTGTGTGTCGTTGTGTGTGGTGATTTGTTTGTGACCATGGCGTGTGCATTGTTGAACTGATGGCAGACAGTTGATTGTTTCTTCGTCGTGTTCATCTTGGTCTGTTGTGTAACTTATTATGCCTGTGGCTTGTCATTGTTTTGCCTGTGATCTGTCTGTTGTTTCTCTGTCTGTCTCTGTCTCTCTGTCTGCATGTCTCTTTCTTTCTCTCTTGTCTTTCGTCTGTCTGCTTTTCTTCTGTCTCTGTTTTCTCGTCTTCTGTCTCTCTGTCTCTTCTTCTCTCTCTCTCTCTCTCTCTCTTTCTGTCTGTCTCTCTTTCTTTCTCTTTGTCTTTCTTTTCTTTCTTCTTCTCTGTCCTGAATCATCTGGGCATTACATGGCTATGTTATTCTCTGAACATAAAGATACAGTTTTGGCGGTTGTATCCCAGAGACTGGGTCTCTGTCAATGCTTTCTGTGTTCGTCCTGCAATGCTGCCAAGATCCCTTCCCTATGTCTAGGCTTTGTCCTCTGTTGGGATGATCTCTCTGGAAAATCTGTGCCAGGAATTCCCTCTTTTCTATCCCCTGTCTTTGTTTCTGCCTTGTTCTTTGTCTTCCTGTCACCTACTTCTTGTCTATGTTCTGCCTTCCTGGTCCATTCTCCTGCCTTTTATCCAGAAATATTTAAAAGGTAACAATTATCTCCCATGCCGAAATCAGATGCAGTGGGCCTGACTTGTCAGGCGCTTAACGGCAGTACAACGCATTTTCACTCATATGACAGGCAACACTAGTTGCTATCTGAGCGTTCGACGACGACCACGATGGCGACGAAGCAGAAGAAGAAGAAGAAGAAAGAAGAAGAAGAAAAAGGAGAAGAAGAAGGAGAAGAAGAAGAAGAAGCAGGAGGAGGAGGAGGAGGAGGAGGAGGAGGATGTCTACGTGTTTGCACTTTGTCCTTCAGCAGTTCACTGGCCGGTTTAATGAAAGGCAGGCGCAGTTGTACGACTTCTATGTCCATGCTGACTACCTTTATCTGATAAAATGGCGTTCATAAAGATTGTTTAACGACAGTTCATCCATCCATGGCTACACAATCGTAGTGATGCGCTTTCCCCAATACTGCAGTATGGGTTGACGACAAGATAACACAAAATGACGGCGATTATATAATGGATAATTCAGGCATAAACAAACTGCACTACGATTTATACTGGCTATCATTCGCGGATGGTTCACTCAAAATGGAGAAAGTTCACAACGCGGAAGAATTTCTGCTAAACCAACCTCCGATTCGTAGACTAGAAAACGTTTAGAATGATCTCCCTTGTTGTTCTCTCGCGCAGTAAAAGCCTGTCTCCTATGATCAAGAATTCATTGCGCAGGTGATTCAGTTTACCGACAATGGTCGAGACCCTTACATATAAAGCTTAAATTACAAATGTTGGGTGGATTCCAGATTTCTGTCAACACAATGGTAAGCTCATCAACAGTGAAGCACCTGCGCTTTGATCACAGCATCCCTTGGGGTCTAGTTTACCGACATCATTAGACCTGGCTATATATGACAGCTCTTAACCCGTTTTTTCTTCTCCTAATCTGCATCTTCAGATCTCCATGCGG
>CM054136.1:87644248-87646748 GCA_028751875.1 Rapana venosa | reverse complement strand
CTCCATCAGACCGATGGCCTCTGAAGATTGATGGCCGCTGCCCATCTTAACCACAGCAGCCACTAGGCTAACACAGTGGTACACGCAAAGCTGGTTTACAGAAGAGTCAAAAACTGTGTTCTGCTGTTTGTGGATAAAATATTCATTATTGTATTATTGTATTGTATATTATTGTATTATTATGGATCACAGCAGATTTCTCTGCCTGAACTCTGGGCCGTCCTCCCTGGGGTGAGTACGTCGCCACAAGAGCAAAGCCACCTCGGAATTTTGCTCTGATTGTGCTTGTATGATGCTCTATAAAATCTGACCTTTTTGTCATCATGGACTACTTTCTTATTGCCGGGGTTCTTTACGTACGCTAAACGGTTGCACAGGGGACCTAGGTTTATCGTCTCAACCGAAAGACTAGTATCCAGACCACTACTGAATGTCTAGTGTATGGGGGACAAGTTCGGGCTCAAAACAGGAATCAAACCTGCACTTATCGATTTCTAGTCAGATGCGTTACGTTTAGACCCCTGTTTGTGGACAGGACATCCCTTATCTCTGACTGTTGTTGTGTTGGCGGTGTTTTTTTTATGTCAATGTCTTAGGGCTTGGTCTGGAAGCAGAAATTATTAGTGTAAAAGTTGGAGCCAGAAAAGGAGTACCTATAGCAGGTGTCAAAGTACAGGATTGTTGTTGGTACAACAGCAACAACAACAACAATAAGAAGAAGAGGAAGAAGAACAACAACAACAACAATAATAATAATAATAATAATGCAAATGGACTTTATATAGCGCTATATCTGGCAGAGACAATGAGGTATATAAGACAAGAACATTACATTTTGTAAAAGAAATTCTATATAACTGACTTTCAAGACTAAATGGTGGAAAGGTATAAAGAAGGGAGGGAGTAAAGATTTCAATGTAAAACTAGATTTTCAACAGTTTTTACTAATAATTATTAGAAAGTGAAACACGATTTGGCTAAAGAACATACATGAACAGAAAAACCCAACGTTTCTTTTTCAAGAATATTAACAGGCTTTTTTTCGAGAATTTTTACATTTTGTAGGATTTCAGGTTGTTGATATGAAACCATTTCCTACGCAAAAAGCCCCCCTCCTCCCCCCCCCCCCTCCCCGACACAACACACACACAAAGCTAACGTTAACCTACTCTACCAAAAAATCATTTATTCAATAAAAAGCACGACCACCCCCATCCCTCCACCCTACCCCCACCCCCTCTGTGTAATCATACCAGTGACACCAAAACAATCAGGCAACAACCTCGCTGACACAATCATTAGAGAGGAATGTCCTGCACGCAATGGAACTGAAGCTGGCTTGTTTGCAGACATGGCCGATTCCCCGCCCGCCATACCCCCTTGTCCAGTGACTGGCTGTGAAGCGGGGAGAGTCCATCATTCAGAGGGGTCATGAGGGCTTTACAACACACCCACACACGCGCGCGCGCGCACACACACACACACATACCACACACATACTACACACAGACACAGACACACACGCACACATACTACACACAGACACACAAATACCACACACACACGCGCACGCGCGCACATACTACACACACTACACAGAGACACAGACACACATACACATACATACTACACACAGACAAACACAGACATACTACACACAGACAACAGACACACACACAATACTACACACAGACAAACACACACATGCTACACACACACACACCCCACAAACACAGACACACAGACACACACGCACACATACTCACACATACACTACACACAGACATACATACTACACACACACTACACACACACACATACACACGCAATACATTACATGCACACACACACACACTACACACACCACACTACTACACAAAACACAACACACACAACACACACCACACACACTACACACAGACACAACATGCTGAGGCATGAGGCATGACAATACATGACCACTAAAACGTCATGTCACACCTTGGAAGTGTATGGAACCCTATGTTCTCCTGACTAAATTTTTCGTTTGTTGCTTGTAGGGGGTTTATCGCATCGGTATGCAGCTGCATCGTGTGTGTGTGTGTGTGTGTGTGTGTGTCGTGTGTGTGGTGTGATGTGTTGTGTGTGTTGTGGTTGTGTGTGTGTGTGTGTGTGTGTGTGGTGTGTGTTGTGTGTGTGTGTGTGTGTGTGTGGTGTGTGTGTGTGTGTGTGTGTGTGTGTTTGTGTGTTGTGTGTGTGTGTGTGTGTGTTGTGTGTGTGTGTTGTGTTGTGTGTTGTGCGAGTGTTGTGTGTGTGTGTGTTGTGTGTGTTGTTGTGTTGTGTGTGTGTATGTGAGTTGTTGTGTGTGTGTGTTGTGTTGTGTGTGTGTTTTGTGTGTGTGTGGTGTTGTGTTGTGTGTGTTGTGTGTGTTGTTGTGTGTGTGTTGGTGTGTGTTGTGTGTGTTTGTGTGTGTGTGTTGTGTGTGGTGTGTGTGTGTGTGTGTTGTGTTGTGTGTGTGTTG
>CM054136.1:87613152-87643748 GCA_028751875.1 Rapana venosa | reverse complement strand
CCAAAAAGATTCTAGTTAAGAATATTTCACTGCGTCATTGCTACAAATGTAGTGTTTAACATTTTGGGCATAGTAAACAGGCCTACTACATCTTGTACTTTGTGTATTGAGGTAGAGACTTAACAGAACCCTTCGAAGAGGATTGTAAATGCATCATGTTCTTTGGGACACGCTCAAAATCTCTATATCATGAACAATTTATACAGTGTTCTTTCTGCAGTTTTGTCATTGTTTTGAGTTGACCAACACATAAAAACGGATAAGACCTTTCGATGATATTGTTTGAAACATTATACATCTACATATGCAACATGAACAAACCTTTCTGTTCTTTAAGCACAGCCACATACATAGTAGGTTAAAATCAAGCAGTATAATGCACGAAAAATAAACAACTCCATGAAATTTTAAATAGGAAAGTCTCTACAAACCATTGTTTTAAGGCACATAGAAGACTGTCAAAGTATTTGGAAGCACACAGCTTCCAAAAAAGAGAATCGACTCAAGAATTCTTTGTTTGCTGCTTTATCCTTGTGACGTCTCTGTCCTGCTGTTTCCAAGTCACTCATTCCAACCTCCCCACCTCCCACAGCCATACCCAGATTCGTTATGTCGCATCCTCAGGGTCGGAAGTCCACATGGAGTCTATCTCTGTCACACCGCCACTGGGTCACCAGCCAAAAGGGCCCTGCACTACTGCTGGGTCATTTTTTGTGGTGTTCAGTGGCACCTGATCTCTAAAATAACGCAAGGCACAACCAGGGTTGACCAGTGGTCGGAGCACTCGCTTTCCCCAGCCAAGTTAAGCAGCGTCGAGCGTGGTTACCAGTTGGATGGGTGACCGTTTGCGCGCCTTGGCTTCAGTACAGTTTCCCCAGTTCACCCAGCTGTAAATGGGTACCTGCCCTCTTTAGGGTCAGGGAAGGTAAAGCAGCGAGGGAGAGGAGATGGGCGCCGCCCTCAATATGCTGGCCCTAGAGAAGTGAGGTCTCTGACGCCTCGCTCCCCTACGACCTTATAGGTTATGGGACTCCTTTACCTTTTCCTTTGCCTTTACAACCAATTAATCCCACAACTATCGACAGTTATAGCTAAGTAGCGGAGCGAGACTGCGTGATGAATCCACCCTGGGGTGATGATTATGTCTTGGATGTTTTGTTATGGGTCCAAATACATTTTGTCTTGATATTTTTAAAAAAGTATTTGACATGACTTGAATTGACTTAATAATTTTATAGATCTTAGTATTTTGAATCAACAACTGACAAAGCTTTATATTGGGCTTTTCTTTCATTTTCATGCCACTTTAAGTTGCCGTGGATTCTATGTCAGGGCCGTCAGCGCCTGGGCTTTATCACAGTTCTTGATTAAACCATTGACGCTGGGGGCAACAGCAAAGTGAGAGGCTGTTTGACCAGTGGCTTTCCCACTCATGGAATTCCACTTTACAGCTTAGTCTTTAGTGATCGACTATGACTCTCCAACTAGGAGGCTTGACTGGCACATTCCTTATGTGCTGCAGCCCTGGGGGCTGGTTGGCCTTTGGAGAACATCTCCAACACTGACTGTCCTTATGCTCACTTGGCCGAGAGAGTGGGGATGTACTGTGGGCAAGGCATCTCCACTATAATCAAATATCTGCCCAGTTTCCAAAACAGCAGCTGCCTCCTCTGCTGTTTTAGAGGTCATCGTCGGACACGACGGACAAACATAGAAATAAAAACTTTAAGTCAAGGAAGATTTTTCTGCGTGAAATTTGGGATGCTCTCCCCGGGGAGAGCGCCTCTCCACAAGAGCAGCACCATCTGTCATTATTATTTTTTCCTGTCTGCAACTGTAATTGTTTCCCTATCAGGTTGGCTTTTGTCTACAGAATTTTGTCAGGGCCAACTCTCTTGTTGCCGTGGGTTCTATGGCCATGTTGTTGATGAAAATTATGAATATATGATATATAAAATAGCACTGGAGGAAAAAAGTGCAGGTACGCGTTCATATCGTCAATCATCATGAAAATGATAGATCAATATAACAATATATAGTTAAGAAAAAAACCTCTAAAAATAGTATCTTTCCGTGGCAGTACTTAAGGTATTCTTGAGGAAGAACCATACCTTTGGCCTGACCTGACCTGACTGGAGTTTCGGCTCCTGGATGAGCCTTCATCAGAGGTCCTGGCGGTGATTGAAGCTTCACCTGCTGTGGGACCTTTCAGCCAGACACTTTTCAGAATTTGAAAGTGTCAATCGCATTCACAAAAGGTATTTTTGATATATCTGCGGCCGTTTTCAGCTACCATCAAGAAATGTCCATAATATGAGAAAGATACTATGCTTAAAATGTACGTTGCACAAAAAACAATATAAATAGGAGAAAATAATTGACTAGTGAATTATGTGCCTTATGTTTGGGGATCCTATTGAAAGGATGTAATATAGATATATATAGATACATATACATATATATATATGCAAAACGCATACACACATATGTATATACATATATATATATATATATATATATATATATTATATATATATATATATATATATATATATATATATATATATATATATATATACAGAGAGAGAAAGGTAGATAAAAAGATAAATAGATAAATAGATACCATCGTGGATGACAGATAGATAGATATAACCATCGTAGGTGATATATAGATAGATAGATAGATAGATAGATAGATAGATAGATGAAAAGATAGATAGACAGACAGACAGACAGATAGGTAGATAGATAGATAAGATAGATAGATAGATAGACATACCATCGTGGATCTATTTTTTCATTACATAGCGTACATTCACTTGTCTTAATGGTTTTGCACTCTTATACACATACTAAATATCCTTACAAACAATGCTTATCGTATTCCCCCTGATCTACAAGAATATGTCAAAGAAATCAACAGAAGATGGCTCCGCTCGAAATCAACCCAGCAACCTATCTATGAATACTGACAGAGTTTGTGAATGACAAGCAAGACAACCAGACAGTGTTAATACCATTTGCCTGTACGAACTTCCTTCTATGTCATCATTAAGTATCATCAGTATTATTGTTATAGGCTTTCGATCAGCAGTCTTTATAGACATTAAATTAATGTCTTTGTTTTCTTTCTCATTGAGCAAAATGACGCCATCTTCCCAGAATAAAAAAAATTATCACTGTTTTTTTTCTTTTTTCTTTTTTTCGGGGGGGGGGGGGAAGGGGGGTACAACTCATAAGGGTGGATAGGGGAGAGAGAGAGAGAGGGGGGGAGGGAGATTTAACAGGCCAAAGGTTTTATAGCTGGCTAAGTCGGCTAGACATTTAGTCTAGACGGCAAGAAAGGGAACATAACTGTAGCGGCTACACACACAGCCAGACAGCTACACAGACAGCCAGACAGCTAGACAGACAGTCAGACAGACACAGACAGACAAACAGACACACAGATATGTACACACACATGTACGCACGCACGCACACTCGCGTAGTCATATAGCGCAATGATAATAGTCATACAAGTTATATAACGCAATGATGTAGTCATATGATGCAGTCATATATAAGCGCAATATTGTAGTTATACAGTGCGATGCTCTAGTCATATAATGTAGTCATATAGCGCAAAAATGTTGTCATATAGCGCAATGATGTAGTCATAATTATAGCAATGATGTATTCATATAGCGCAATGATGTCATATAACACAATGATGTCATAGCACAATGATGTAGTCATATAGTAGTCATATGACAATGATGTAGTCATATAGCGAAATGATGTAGTCATACAGCGCAATGATGTAGTAATACAGCGCAATGATGTCATATATCACAACGATGTCATAGCATAATGATGTAGTCATATAGTAGTCAAATGACAATGATGTAGACATATAGCACAATGATGTAGTCATATAGCAATGATGTAGTCATATAGCACAATGATGTAGTCATATAGCGCAATGATGTAGTCATATAGCAATGACGTATTCATATAGCACAAAGATGTAGTCATATAGCGCAATGATGTAGTCATATAGCAATGATGTAGTCATATAGCACAATGATGTAGTCATATAGCGCAATGATGTAGTCATATAACAATGACGTAGTCATATAGCGTAATGATGTAGTCATATAGCAATGATGTAGTCATATAGCGCAATGATGTAGTCATAATTATACCACAATGATTTAGTCATATAGCACAATGAATAGTCATATAGCAATGGTGTAGTCATATAGCAATGATGTAGTCATATAGCAATGATGTAGTCATATAGCATTGATGTAGTCATATCGCATAATGATGTAGTCATATAGCACAATGATGTAGTCATATAGCGCAATGATGTAGTCATATAGCACAATGACGTAGTCATATAGCGTAATGATGTAGTCATATAGCAATGATGTAGTCATATAGCGCAATGATGTAGTCGTATAGCACAATGATGTAGTCATATAGCGCAATGATGTAGTCATATAGCCATGATGTAGTCATATAGCAATGATGTATTCATATAGCAATGATGTAGTCATATAGCAATGATGTAGTCACATCGCATAATGATGTAGTCATATAGCACAATGATGTAGTCATATAGCGCAATGATGTAGTCATATAGCACAATGACGTAGTCATATAGCAATGATGTAGTCATATTGCACAATGATGTAGTCAAATAGCAATGATGTAGTCATATAGCAATGATGTAGTCATATAGCACAATGATGTAGTCATATAGCAATGATGTAGTCATATAGCAATGATGTAGTCATATAGCAATGATATAGTCATATAGCAATGATGTAGTCATATAGCGCAATGATGTAGTCATATAGCGCAATGAAGTAGTCATATAGTAATGATGTCATATAGCGTAATGGTGTAGTCATATAGCACAATGATGTAGTCATATAGCGCAATGATGTAGTCATATAGCAATGATGTCATATAGCGCAATGATGTAGTCATATAGCAATGATGTTATAGAATGAAATGATGTAGTCATATAGCACAATGATGTAGTTATATAGCGAAATGATGTAGTCACATAGAGCAATGATGTCATATAGCACAATGATGTAGTCATATAGCAATGATTTAGACATATAGCACATCGATACAGTCATACAGCAATGATGTAGGCATAGAGCAATGATGTACTTATATAGTGCAATGTTGGAGTTATATGATGTCATCATATATCACAATGATGTACTTATATAGTGCAATGTTGTAGTCATATGATGTCGTCATATATCACAATGATATACTTATATAGTGCAATTTTGTAGTCATATGATGTCGTCATATATCACAATGATGTACTTATATAGTGCAATGTTGTAGTCATATGATGTCATATATCACAATGATGTACTTATATAGTGCAATTTTGTAGTCAGTTGATGTCGTCATATATCACAATGATATACTTATATAGAGCAATGTTGTAGTCATATGATGTAGTCATATAGCGCAATGATGTCGTCATATATCACAATGATATAGTTATATAGTGCAATGTTGTAGCCATATGATGTAGTCATATAGCGCACTCATGTAGTCATATATCACAATGATGTAGTTATATAGTGCAATGTTGTAGTCATATGATGTAGTCATATAGCGCAATCATGGAGTCATAGGTCAGAACCCTGCCATAGGCACCTGCCAGAGCAAGTTGACAGCTGCACTGTCACTCTCAGCAGTGTAAAGCCTGCACGTATACTTTCCCTACCTCCTCCAACGCTCTGACAGTAGCTGTTGTTGTGTTGTCATAGAATTTCCCAGAAGGTGAGGAGGCTATTTATAGTAAAACCTCCCCCCTCCCCCCACCCCCACTCCAGGCATCCCCACGGGTGAACCAGTACCCTGACATGTAGCGGGGTGTGGAAAAAGGGCTTTTCTCGTGACTCTCGCGCCGTTGTGTGACATGTAGGCTGTGTGAACCGTTGATACAGCTTGAGTCTCTGGCATATGTTCAATCATGTCCAAGTCAGTTTAGGTGAGACGTCACTTTATAAGGATTATTTTTTATTATCATCACTTTATGTCAGGAAAGATTTCTCTGCGTGAAATTCGGGCTGCTCTCCACGGGGGGCAGAGTGCGTCGCCACAAGAGCAGCGCCACCCATTATATTTTTCTTTTCCTGTCTGCAACTCCATTTGTATGAGTGGCTTTTTTCTACAAAATTTTGCCAGGGACAGCTCCCTTGTTGCCGTAGGTTCTTTTGCGTGCCCTAAATAATTATGTGTAACACACGGGACATCGGTTTATCGTCTCATCCAAAAGACTAGCACCCTGACCACCACTCATGGTCTACTGGATGAGGGAAAAGTTTCTGGCCCAAACAGGGATCGAACCACCGTACACTTTCGACCCGGACTTTTTGTTTTCTAGGCAGGCGCGTTACCTCTAGACCACCGATCCACTTGCACCAGCCACAGATTCTTTGTTTGGAAAAAGGTATACAGTTCTTTTGTAAAAGGAGAAAAGCCAGTATTCGTTAACTCAATAACTTAAAACTCAACAGTGGTAACCTTCTTGTATATAGGTACAACAGGTAAAGGTGTCCCATAACCTATGTGGTCTTAGGGGAGCGAGGCGTCAGAGACCTCACTTCTCTAGGGCCAGCATATTGAGGGCGGCGCCCATCTTCTCTCCCTCGCTGCTTTACCTTCCCTGACCCTAAAGAGGGCAAGTACCCATTTACAGCTTTGTGAACTGGGGGACTGTATTGAAGCCAAGGAACGCAAACGGTCACCCATCCACTTGGTAACCTCCCTCAAGCTTAAGCTTATCTTCGGGAAAACGAGTGCTCTGACCACTGAGCTATCCAGTCCCCTAATTTTTGTATACATGAGGGGGGGGGGAAGGGAATGTTTCTGGTGACGTCATACATGCTCCAATTTCATAAGCATCGAACATAGCATTTCTAACGCAAACAAGGGAGATTATCTCAAATAGCTTAGAGGGCGCGTCGAATATCAACTTGGTCTCTGATTGGTCAACGGATCGCCGAAGTTCAGGCTGAGTGCTGGCAGGCCATTCAAGAAACAGAAACACAGGCGGTCAGACGTCTTGCCATGAGCTTGTGAGTGTGGCCAACCCAACCTAGCGGTAAGTGTGCACATATTTTAAGTTGCTAGAGCCAAGCTGTTTTTAAATCGGTGTCAGTCTTAAGTCTACCGAACAGAAATTTCATTTTTAAAACTGGTATCTTCATGCAGATAATAAAAGTTAGTTATCCTTCCAGTTCTCCACCCCCCTCCCCAAAGTTTTGATGGAAACTGTGACTGCCATTCGGAAGTTTTTACCCGGTTCGAAATCTTAGTGTTTTAGACTGCTGTTTGTCAGGTAGTTTTACCGTTTGTCATTTAAACGGTATTTTATGTCATTATTTTAAACTGACAGACATAAGAATCATGCACATTTTTTGCGGAATTTCGTCTTTTTCTCCTTCTCTGGCGCCGTTTTAGAGATAATTAAAAATCTGTTGAGAAAATGGTAGGGTTTAAGTGTGTGTATGCATGTGTGTGCGCATGTGTGTATATGTGTGCCTGCGCGCGCGCGTGAGCGTGTGTGTGTTTTCGGGCTGCTACGATACTGTCGGAGCTGTTCTCACTTGGATGATCTTCACATAATTTATTCGCTGCGCTAAACGACCACCACAGTCAACCTCTTGTCAAAGCTGCAGAGTTCATAGGTCAGCCGCAACCAGTCGTAATGTTCCAAAGATCATTCTTTAAGAATTCCGCGGATATTTCTTGCAAGTGCGTACCTTTCAAAAACTTGGACGTCAGCCATTTTAATCGGTGAGACACGAGGAACTGACAGCTGGGAAAAGGCTCGTGCCGCCAATTTCAGGTAGGAGTCATTTTCGATAAAAACGGAAAGGTCTTTCATTGACCAGACTGCGCGTTGTGGGCGACTTGCATCTGCCACGTGTGCATGCATGGTTATGGCAGAGCGAGAAAAGCACTCCTCTAAGGCTGTTACCTTATATGTGCGCGCGTGCCTGTGCACCCATCTACACGCACGCATTGGTAACACATGACTTATGAGACTTGCTTATGATTCTTTTAAAACATCCAGAGCACGAATCAAATTGCTCTGTCCGTGTCTGTCTCGTCTGTCTGTCTGTCTGTCTCTCTCTCTCTCTCTCTCTCCCTCTCTCCCTCCCTCTCCCTCCCTCTCTCCCTCCTCTCCCTCTCTCTTCTGTGTGTGCGTGTGTGTGTGTGTGAGTGTGTGTGTGTGAAAGTGTGTTGTGTGTCTGTGTGTGTATGTCAAACACTTTTATTTTGTCTGAATCAGATTTTGGCCAACAATCGTGGACCATCCTATCGGAGACACTGGAGCTGCTGTGCATTCAGTGCCGGGGTACAGTGCCAGCAAATGTTGATGTGATAGCATGATTGCTTAGCTAGGCGTCTGTAGAGTAATAATAATAATAATAATAATAATGTATGGAATTTATAGCACTGAATCTTGTAAAGCAACAAATCAAAGCGCTCAGATGACTTTTTGTTTTAAAATCAAGGGTTAGGATTAATAGATAGAGGAAACACTTCAACATAGCTCTGAACAAGAAGCCAGTCCTGTTAAAGGCTTTTTGTCATAGTTCTGAGGCACGCACGTATGTTCATGTTTTGGTCTATGGAATAGGGTTATTCTACTGCCCCGGTGTTTGCATATCTTCAGGAAGACTTTCAGAGTCTTAGGGATTAATTCAAAGACTTTACATCATATTTGGTGGGGAAAAAGTGAATTCCAGAATTTGTATTATAAAATTACGATCCCTTCATTATTGCAAGAAAAGGGGAAAAAATCCACGTATAATTCCTCACATCTGAAACATTAAAGAGGAATAAAACTAGTAGGTGTAGTGATTGATTGCAGAAAGTTTTAGGTGGAGTTAAAGTTTGAATAATTATATGAATTAGAGCTGCACAGGTGCAGTCTAGCAATTGCCACCTGGCCCAGTTCAGGAGTATCTATTCAAAAAGTACAACCAGCGAATATGCTTACAAGAAGTTTAGAAGTAAAGTTACCCAGGTCACTCCGTAGATTTCCTGCTAGCTGTTCTGATCAAAGTTTGCTTCTTTAGTTCTGTTGTCATGACTGACTGTTGAACGACCTGTCAGTTGCCTGTTAAAAGATCGCCGGACACCACATTTATGATTTCTTTACCGCCTCTCGCTCCAAAAACCTTAAAATGAAGTTAGCTCCAAAGTGGCTATAAGACAAAAAATTAACGAAACTGACTGGACGAACTGCAATTGAAGTGCAAAATTTGAAATAGCTCAGCTTAGAAAGGAGGAAAAAGGTTTTCAGATGAAATGAGATAAAATGGGGATTTCAAGTAAAAGATTGGCAGAAAATAAAATGTTTACAGAAATGAAAAAGAAAATAGTTTAAACACTCGAGGAAAAAGGCTAAAACACCCCCTAAAGCTAAAGCCTAAACCAAACTACCCCTAAAGCTAAAGCCTAAACCAAACTACCCCTAAAGCTAAAACCTAAACCAAACTAGGTAATGTGAACAAAACCGTGATAAAACTAAGCCAAACCCGGAAAAAACCTAAACGGCATAAAAACCAAAAATAAACCATGATAAAAATAAACTGCGTACAAAGTAAAAATAAACCATGATTAAAAAAATAAACCGCGTTAAAACAAAAACAAAACCACGATGAAACTAAACCGTGATAAAACTAGACAGCGTAAAAACTAAACCACGTAAACCACGTAACAACTTTAAAAAAAGATAAAACTAAACCGCGTACAAATTAAAGCCAAACCGTGATAAAAATGATAAACCGCGTAAAAAACTAAAACTAAACCGTGATAAAAAAATCAACCGCGTAAAAAACTAAAACTAAACCGTGATAAAAAAAATAAACCGCGTAAAAACCTAAAACTAAACCAATATAGAAAAATAAACTGCGTAAAAAACTAAAACTAAACCAATATAGAAAAATAAACTGCGTAAAAAACTAAAACTAAACCGTTTTAAAAAATAAACTTCGTAAAAAACTAAAACTAACCGTGATAAAAAAAAAATAAACCGCGTAAAAAACAAAAAATAAACAGTGATATAAAAAAGTAAACCATGTAAAAAGATTAAAACTAAACCATGATAAAAAATAAACCGCGTAAAAAACTATAACTAAACCGTGATAAAAAAAAAAACTGTAAAAAACCTAAAACTAAACCGTGATTAAACTAAACCTCGTAAAAACTAAACCAAACCGTGATAAAAAAAATAATAAACCGCGTAAAAAACTAAAACTAAACCATAATTCAAAAAAACGCGTAAAAATCTAAAAATAAGCCGTGATAACAAAAATAAACCGCGTAAAAAACTAAAACTAAACCGTGATAGAACTAAACCGCTTAAAAATAAAAATAAACCATGATAAAACTAAACCGCGTAAAAAAATGAACTAAACCGCGTAAACACTAAACGAAATCGGCATAAAAACT
This sequence comes from Rapana venosa, assembly GCA_028751875.1. Lineage (NCBI taxonomy): Eukaryota > Metazoa > Mollusca > Gastropoda > Neogastropoda > Muricidae > Rapana > Rapana venosa. The sequence goes on along the minus strand of CM054136.1, from coordinate 87,633,251 downwards.
AAACCGCGTCAAACATCAAAACGAAACCAAACGGTGAATAAAACAAAACCTCGTAAAAACTAAATACTAAAGTAAACCTAAATAAAACTAAGTGAAAGTAAACAGCCCGCCCCCTAGGGTAAAATCTAATTAATGAAAAATGAAACCTAAATCCAGAACTGTCCCCCCCCCCCCCCCACCCACCCCACTTCCCCGGAAAAAAACCCGAAAAACCAAACCTGTTGTACCTCAAAAAGTGACCCAAAGAAAACACAAAGAAAAACAATAGAAAAATACAACTTAATAAGTTGCAAGAGATAGCAAAGAGCAATCTTGCTGACAGTGATTCTGGTATCCTGTAAAATACGTTGAAGGCACTGACAATACTTAAAAGAAAATGTATACCCTAAGATAGCGAAGATGACCATGACTTTAAATGTGGTCAGTTCTGTAGGCCTGGAGGTGGCTGGTCAGTCTGATCCGGGCCCTTAAGGCTGGCCCACATAGTGGACAAGTGGGTGGGTGGGTAGGTAATGCGTTAGGAGTGAAAGTAATAATAATAATAATAATATATGGAATGTATATAGCGCTGAATCTTGTAAAACAAATCAAGCGCTTGCACTCAAATCATTTACGCGCATGCAACTTTCCTCAAAATATAACATATTTCAAATTTATGCACGCCTACATGCACGCGCACACACACACGCGCACACACACACACACACACACACACACACACACACACACACACGCACGCGAACACACGCACGCGAACACACTTAGGAGATGAAGGATGCTGTTGAAAAGTAGAGACGGTGTCTCGAGTCTTGTGAGCAGCTTGCTGCTGCTTAAGAGTAGGACTAGGTAGTGACTGTCGCTCTCTCATTCTTCAAAACGTTTCGCAAACCGTTTTGGTTCGTTTCAGTCCCTTGTTCCATAGAAGTTAAAGTTTAGGGTTAAAGTTGTCATGCTGATCACATAACGGTTCTGCGAGTGCCGTTTCCCCAGTGCTGGTGCCATCAGATTGAAAATTTACCTCCATCATCAAGTCTTGAGAATTGCTTTGATTCTACTATCAAAACCTTGGAACTTCCTGCAATCGTCAAGACCTCGATTGTAAGTAGATAGCTATAGAGGTGTGTGCTGCTGCAGTTAAGCTTAATTTAAAACGCGATTCATAACGCTCTCTTTCTCTCTCTCTCTCTCTCCATCTCTCTCTCTCTCTCTCTCTCTCTCTCTCTCTCTTCTCTCTCTCTCTCTCTCTCTCTCCATCTCTCTCTCTCTCTCCGTCTCTCGCCATCTTTCTTTCTTTCTCTTTTCCCCTCTTTTCCCTCTTTTCTGTGTCATCTCCTGAGTTCTCTTTCTATCTCTCCCCTGTGTTCTCTGTCTGTCTCTTTCCCACTCTTTCACTTTCTCTCTCTGTCTGTCTCACTCTCCCTCTCCCTGCCCCTCCTCCGCCTTCCCTCCCCCTCCGACTTTACGGATGGTGTCTAAACAGGCCAACAGTTGACATACAACTATTTTAAAATATCATCTCCAACCTGCACAAAGGAGCCTACTCTTGGGAAAAGCTAAACGGGTTCTTAACGTGTGCACGAAATTGTCTGCGTGTGTTCACACACACACACATACCTCTGTTTATAGTCTGTTAGGCGACGTTTGGGAAGTTGGGTCAGTACTGACATTAACCTTAGCGGTAAAAAATGCCCTGGAACAGGTGCCTATAGTGATGGCTTCAACCTGGACCATCAGATTACAACCTCAAGGCTCTAAGCATCAGGGTATCCTTTGCCCCCTGATCTTCTCGCATAGTGTGTACTCGCAATGATTCTTAGCTGAACGGAGTAACAAAGTACCAAGTACAAGGATATCTCTTACCCCTATTCTTCTCATAGTGTGCACTCGCAGTGATTCTTAGCTGAATGGAGTAGCATAGTGCTAAGTACTAGGATATCTCTTGCCCTTACCACATTATAACTGTGTACTTGCAGTGATTCTTAGCTGAGATGAGTAACAAAGTGCATATTCTAGGTGACGCTAAGATGTGAAGCTTGGAGACGCCCAACAACGGTATTTCTACTTATTACATTGCATTTTAGATAGATGTCTGGATTTTAAAGAACACAAATATGTTGCCTATTCAGGAGCTGTGGGGATGGAATCAAGCGCAAAAAGACAGGTGGTCTGGGCTAGCAGGAGTGAAGTGTAACACTGTCAGCCTCTGCTCCATTAGAACAAAAAGTGGCAGGGAGTCTGGTAACATGTCATCTGTCGTCTGCCTAAACTCTGGTACGTATTTGCGTAACCGTTAACAATTTCTCAGGATTTTTTTCTTCACTTTTTGGCTGCGATTGTTTTTCCTCTGATTTTCAAAGAAAGGGTTTGTTTCTGAAATTGTACTTTTAGAAAAGAATAGTTCTTTTAACCATAGAAGATTGTGTGTTGGTGGTCTAGAGGTAAACAGCTGCCTTGAAAACGAGAAATCTGTGTTCAGTCCCCGTTTCTGCCCGAGTCTTTCCCTATCTGATAGACTTGAGTGGTGATCTGGGTACTAGTCTTTTTGAGACAATAAACCGAGGTTCCATATGCAATACATTCATTGCATGTTAAGGAATCTACGGCAACAAGAGAAAATTCCTGGCAACATTGTGTAGAAAAAAGCCTCTCTGAAAAGGAAACAAAAATACACAGAGAGGGGAAAAAACAAAGATCGGAAGTAGCGCTGCCCTTGTGGTGGCACTCATTTCCTGGGGCAAGCAGTCGGAATTTTAAAGTGAAATCTTCCGTGAGCTAGAATGGAAAACCTTGTTCATACTATAAAAAATATGCTCCAGCTTGGACTCCTGAGAATAATGGAATACTGACACTATCCTTATGTCTGCAGGTCCCTGCAACCAACATATTGATCCCGGACTATAGCAGAACAACAGTGCACAGCAGCAACAGGACAGTGCACAGCAGCAACAGGACAACAGTGCACAGCAGCAACAAAACAGTGCACAGCAGCAACAGGACGAGATTACCCAGCAACAACAGCAGTAACAGGAAGAGATTTCACAGCAATAGCAGCAGAACAAGATTGCACAGCAACAGGAAGATATTGCACAGCAACAGGAAGAGATTGCACAGCAGCAACAGCAGCAGTAACAGGACGAGATTACACAGCAGTAACAGCAGCAGAAGAAGATTGCACAGCAACAGCAAAAACAAGGCGAGATTGCACACAAACAGCAGCAACAGGACGAGATTGCACACAAACAACAGCAACAACGGTACGAGATTGCGCAGCAACAACAGCAACAACGGTACGAGATTGCGCAGCAACAACAGCAACAACGGTACGAGATTGCGCAGCAACAACGGTACGAGATTGCACAGCAACAGCAACAGTACGAGATTGCACAGCAACAGCAACAGGACAAGATTGCACAGCAACAGCAACAGGACAAGACTGCACAGCAGCAACAGGATGAGATTGCACAACAGGACGAAATTGTACAGCAGCAACAGGACGAGATTGCACAGCAGCAATAACACGGTACTCAGCATAACAGGACGAGATTGCTCAGCAACAGCGGCAACAGAACGAGATTGCACAGCAGCAACAGAACAATTGCACAGCAGCAACAGAACGAGATTGCACAGCAGCAATAACACGGTACTCAGCATAACAGGACGAGATTGCTCAGCAACAACAGCGGCAACAGGACGAGATTGCACAGCAGCAATAACACGGTACACAGCAGCAACAGGACGAGATTGCACAGCAGCAATAACACGGTACACAGCAGCAACAGGACGACGACGGAGCACAACAAAAGGACAGTGTGAAGGGAACAGCAACAAAGGACAGTGTGAAGGAAGCAGCAACAGAAGGACAGTGAAGGAAGCAGCAACATGACAGTGTGAAGCAAGCAGCAACAGAAGGACAGTGTGAAGCAAGCAGCAACAGAAGGACAGTGAAGGAAGCAGCAACATGACAGTGTGAAGCAAGCAGCAACAGAAGGACAGTGTGAAGCAAGCAGCAACATAAGGACAGTGAAGGAAGCAGCAACATAAGGACAGTGAAGGAAGCAGCAACAAAAGGACAGTGTGAAGCAAGCAGCAACATGACAGTGTGAAAGGAAAAGAGCAACAAAAGGACAGTGTGAAAGGAAAACAGCAACAAAAGGACGGTGTGAAGGAAACGGCAACAAAAGGACAGTATGAAAGGAAACAGCCAGATAGTATTTAGAAGAAAGCCATCGAGAACAAATTTTGAAGAAAGCAACGAGAACACATTTTGAAAAAAAAGCAACACCCCTAAAAAACCCCCATTAGAAGTAGCAATATGTTTAGAAGAAAGCAACAAGACATAATTATAGGAGAAAGTAGCAAGAGGACCTTGAGAAGAAAGCAACAAGACATTTAGAGGAAAGCAGCCAGATGACATTTAGAAGAAAGTAGCAAGAAGACATTAAGAAGAAAGTACCATGAAGACATTATGAATAAAACAAGAACACATTTCAAAGAAATCAACAAGAAGACATTAGAAAATAATCGCAAGAAGACATTATGAATGAATCAACAAGAACACATTTCGAAGAAATCGACAAGACATTAGAAAATAATCGCAAGAAGACATTATGATGAAATCAACAAGAAGACATTAGAAAATAATCGCAAGAAGACATTATGAATAAAACAAGAACACATTTCGAAGAAATCGACAAGAAGACATTAGAAAGTAATCGCAAGAAGACACGAAGAAAGCAGCTAGATAACATTATGAATAAAACGGCAAGAAGATTTTTATGAAGAAAGCAGCAAGAAGACTTTTCGATTAAAGATAACAGCCAGAATTTTTTTTATAAAGAAAGCACGAAGACTATACAGTGTGCATGGCTGAATAAATCAAAGAAAAGAGCCATGAAGTAGTGACAGATTGTATTTTAGGCCTCAAGATCTGAAGTACCCCAAACGAAAGAAAAACAAAAGAACTAACAAAACAATTTTTTTTTTAAACATCTAGTTCATGAAAAATGGAAAGATAATGAAAAGAAAAAAAGGCGAAAAGAAAAAGTAAATAAAAAAAGAAAATGAATTAAAGAAAGAAAAATGCAAAAAGATGGTGTTTCATTATCTGCTTGTAAACAAGGCCTCCTTCCTTCCCCCTCTTCCCCCACACAAACCTTGGCAAATTAAACGACTGTGTGTGTGTCTTCAATTTTACGTCTGTTCACTTAAAGTGATATTAGACGAAAACGACTGTGCAAATGTTAAAAAAACAGTCAGTGATATGTGAATAATAAAAAAAATAGTGGTTCAAAGTGTACTTCATTTTTCTAGGACTGATGGATTTTTCATACGTTAATTTTATTCCTGTAAAAGATTACCTATATGATGATGATGATCTTGGGATGATCATATCCTTAATGCTAGACTGTTACCAAATCTATGATGGTGTCTAATGGTATACCTTTTACTCTGTTAAACAGAAAATAGAGAAAACTACGCAGATGCAGATCTGATTTCCAAGAAGTCCAAAGAAAACGAAAGTTAAGGAATGTACAGTTTTCAATGAAAGTGTAAAGAGCACACACATGTGTGTATTGAAGGTCTCGGGAGGAATTGAGCGAAGGTGCAGGTATTCAAGTAAAAGCTTGTAGGAAGCAGTGTTTAGAAAGGACAGTATGGGGAGGGGAGTGACAGGTATTGTCAGGTGGATGTTTATGTAGTGTATAGGAGGGAGGAGCATTGAAGGTGGGTGTTGAAGGAATTGTGAAGGTAGATATTTAAGAGGAAGGGGTGTTGAGAGGGATGTAGCATATAGGTATTAAAGGTAGTGTGGTATAGGTGTTGATGAATAGGGCGGATGTTTAGGAAGATGTGTATAGGAGGGAGGAGTATTGAAGGTGGGTGTTGAAGGATTTGTGAAGGTAGATATTTAAGAGGAAGGGGTGTTAAGGAGGAGGATGTAGCATAGAGGTATTAAGGTAGTGTGGTATAGGTGTTGAAGGGATGTTTCTGGAGAGGGGACAACTATTGGGGTGGGGGTACAGGTATTTGTAGGGTAGGTGTGAGGAAAGGGCGTAAGGGACAGCGGGGGAGTATTTGAGTTGAGGTGTTTACCAGTATTGTCAGGTAGGAGTTGAAGAGGAAGGGGTATTCATAAAGGAGGTATTACGGTATGTTGGCATAGGTGTTGAAGGGGGGTTGCTTGGGAGGTGGGGACAGTATGGATGAGGTTTACAGGTTTATGTAGGGTAGGTATGGTGAAGGGGTGTTCAGAAAGAGAACGTCGCATAGAGGTATTGTGGCATAGGTGTTGAACGTTGTTTTGTGGAAAGGGAATCGTGTGGAGATGGTTTACAGGTATTTGTAGGGCAGGTATGGGGAAGAGGTTTGGGGGGAAGAGGTGTGAGGACAAGAGGGCAGTGTTTACAGGTAGGTGTCGGGAATGTTCCAGAGAAGGGGGTAGAATGCATGGTCAATAGGAAGGGAACGAAAAAGATGGTTTGCTATCAGAGAAAACATTAATCGCTTTTCATTTGAGATAATTTTGAAAACAAGAGCGCAAATTGTTCTTGAAACAGATCCAGAAAGCTTATGGAATTGAACTTTTGTTCTTAGCATAATGATACGAAACAGAATCCAAGAAATCCAAGAAACAATCTTTGGAATAGTAGTTTTGTAACTGAGAACTCTACCGTGTCTGTTCCATTGTGTCCACATGCTTTCAACATAATGCATGCGTACAACAAACAAATATTTAACCTACTACTAAATCTTAACCCTAACCCTTGTACTAAACCAATTTTTAACCTTGCATGAAAACGCAAAAGCAGGTGGACACAACGGTATATGAACACAACGGTAGATATCTCATTTTTAGGACGGGGGTGGGGTGGTGGGAGTAGGTTATTTTAGGGAAATGCAGGGGTGCTGGAATGAAGGGGGAAGGGGTAGAATGCAGGCTCTGATGTGTGGGAAAGGGGTAAGGAGGAATGGTGATTAAAGGTGTAAGTAATGGTAGAGGGTAGCAGGGCAGTCAAAATTGTTTTAATGAGATGGGGGTAGAGCACATTCAAAATGGGAGTTCAATGAAAATAACAGAAAATGGGTGGTGGTAAAAGGTGTTGAAATACGGGTAGAGGATATTAAAACAAAAGATAGAAGTGGGAGTGAGAGGGGGGGGGGATGGTTAAAGGGGTATGACGTGGGTATGGGAAGCAAGGCAGTCGTCTGTTTTCTTGCAATGAGATTTTTAGAGTGGTTTTATTAGAAAAAGGGGGTGGGGTGGTTAGAGGTTGGATCTGAGGGAGATGGTTAAAAGTGTAAAGTAAGGAGTAGGGCAGGCAGGCGTTTTTTTCTGCTAGTGATATAGAGGTAGAAGAGATTTTCGAAAAAGGGACAACAGGTTTTCAAGGGAAGGCTATGATGTATACAAAAGTCAGATAAAAAAGGGAAATTTAGAAAGGCAAAACTCAAAAGAGGCAAAAGCGATGTAGCAGTGACATTTTATACTTCTGGATGCAGGGAAGGAGGGGCTACACATGAAAGGATAGATGGTGATGGAGGAGGAGGGGACAGAAGTGTGTGTTCAGGTCAGTGGCGATGAGGAAAGAGGTGGCCAGTGTGTAGTGTAGCGGTACTGGTCAGAATGTTTATTGTGCCTGATCTTTCCCGAAAAGCCCCAGACTGCTGTAGTATGTGTGACTGCAGTCGGGGTGATTTGCACCATAGGCTGGTTAATACTTTGGTCTATCATCGGTATGCCTTCATAGATTTGACACCAGTCAATAGCATGAGCTGTGAATTTATTATTTACATTAAAATTGTATGGTTTTTTTAATTGAAAATATGTGCAAATGAATATGCAATTTTTGAATAAAAATGGGCACTACAAAAAAGGTTTGCTTGGAGGACTATTCTCGGCCATAGAAAGTAGAGGAAGCTGGGGATAGCTATGTTTTTTTCTCCGAGATTTGTTTTCAATCGGATAAAAAAACATACCGAAGCATTGCAGCCCTGTAAGCTTATTTGCCGTTGGTAGGGCTGGGATAGTGTTAAGTAGACAGCTCCCATTGTTAATGGTGCTGGCGAGGGTGTGATAATGAAATACCTTTTTCCAGTTATAGGTTTATTTGAATTTTATATGATCCTACAATCAGGTTTGCTGTTGGCTAAGGAACTTGAAATAAAATGTCATTTAAGGATAGAGAAAAATATTTTCCATTTTTTTAAATGACTTTTTTGGGGATCTGGTCAGGTTTATTTAGAAATAGTCATGAAATCATGTTAACAGAATGATAAATTTGTCATGGGGAAAAGGAACGTTTTTACGATTGCTATAAAACGTTCAGGTTTCTATTAGATCAAGTCTAAATCTGTTAAGAAATGATATAGTGTTTGTTGATGGTAGTCCTTTTGAAAAATACGTAAAACAGGAAGAATAGAAATAGTTTTTTTGTGCATGAAGAGAATGGCATTCCCCCAATTCCGAAAGACAGAAAAAAGATGCTGCATGACCGAAGCATCCTCCCACCCCCACCACTAGAAAGAAAAGGTGGACTGTGATCAAGCACCTACGAAAAAAGTGATCAGTAAATCAATTTTTGCACTGTATCTGTTATATCCATGTGTGCTTGTTTTCTGAAAGCATAGAACTCCACTTCCAAGGATTACATTCAAACTTTGTAGTGCAGCAAACGTTTTGAAACCATGTATTGCAGCAGATGATAGGGGTGATACAGTGTGGTACAGGTGATTTTGTTTTGTTTTTAGTCTTCGTATGCGTTTACTCATATGCTCTCATGAAAGCTTGCGTACGTAAAAATCAAACGATTGAGAGGGAGGGGGAGAGAGAGAGTGTGCATATTTTTCAGTGATTGGGTCATGAACTGTTTACAAGGAATTGTACAAAACATTCGGCTAAAGTAATATGTTTTTTCTTTGAAGTACAAGTAGAAGAAAAACGTGTATTTCAGCAAGAAATGCTGATGGAGAGCTAGTTTTGTATCTAACTTGCTTGTCTTTTGTCGTCACATCTTTGACATTTTGCATTGGAACAGTTACTATAGTTATCTGGGACTGAATTGCCCAAGGTGGATGTTCATTTTACTCTTGTTTCTTGTTTTTGGTGGAAAGATTTCATGTAACTAATATTGTTTCCATTTTTCTGTATTTTATAAGAGCCCTGTACAATAGTTAATAGAAAACTGTTTCTTGTTTTGGGTGCAAAGATATTTCATGTAACTAGTATTGTTTCCATGTTTCTGTATTTTATAAGAGCTCTGTACAATATTAGAAAACTTGTATCGTAAAGATTTTCAAAATGAAATCGTGAGCACACACCACTGGCACTGGACTACCAACTGACTTTCTTTTCCATGAGAAAATGTAGAGCACTTTGTCATAGATTTCTCTACATGAAATTTGGGCTGATCTCCCCGGGGAGAGTGCGTCGCCACAAGAGCAGCGCCACCCATTTTTTCTGTCTGCAACTGTACCAATGTGGCTTTTTAAAATATAATTTTGCCAGGGACAACTCTCTTGTTGACGTGGGTCTGTTTCACGAGAGTTGAACAATTGCGTAACACACAGGACCTTGATTTATAGACTAGCACCCAGGCAACCTCTCATGATCTTATGGATGAGGTAAAGTTTCGTTATCGACGGGGATCGAACCACCGCACATTTCCGACGCGGACTTTTGGCTTTCTAGGCAGGCGCGTTACCTGTAAACTACCGATCAACAAGCTTTGCACATTTTTTTTTCAAATATCGAGAGCTGGTGGTTTGCACTTAAAGTGTGTGTGTTTTCTGGCTGTAAAGTTATGGCTGGAATCAAGAAGCGTTTTGTTAAGTATTTTATTTAAAAAATCATATTGGAATGAGCACTTCGTTGTGGTCTGAGAGATTTCAAATATAAGATTTCAAACGCGAACAAAAGTCAGTGGGCTGGTCATTGTGTCACTGCTGGTCAGAGCATTGGGAAAAGCCTACCTCCCCCTTCAGCCAAAAAAGAGAGGCTGGAGTTAGGGTTGGGTAGCCGGCTCGCAGCTGAAATGACAACAAAATAGCAAGGGCACTTTAGAATGACTTAAAAGCATTGCCAAAACTTGATACAAAGTTGTAGAAATGAATGCAAAAGTCATGAATTGATCAATAAATTTCACCACTGTATTTGTTCAGGGTTTTTTTTTCGTGTATGACTGACTGATGTGTGTTTGCAAGTGCAGAGTTTAAGCACACGATCTCGAGTGCATATACATGTTATTCTGTTTCTCTGTCATCTCTCTCTCTCTCTCTCTCTCTCTCTCTCTCTCTCTCTCTCTCTCTCTCTCTCTCTCTCTCTCTCTCTCTCTCTCTCTCTCTCTCTCTCTCTCACTCACTCACTCACTCACTCACTCACTCACTCACTCACTCACTCACTCACTCACTCACTCACTCACTCACTCACTCACTCACACACACACGTACACACACGCACACACACACACACACACGTACACACACGTACACACACGCACACACACGTACACACACGTATACAATGTACACAAGATCCTCGGATGCGTATACATATTTTATCTGCACTTCTCTCTCTCTCTCTCTCTCTCTCTCTCTCTCTCTCTCTCTCTCTCTCTCTCTCTCTCTCTCTCTCTCTCTCTCTCTCTCTCTTTCCTCTCTTCCTCTCTCTCACTCACTCTCTTGCTCGCTCTCGCTTTTTTCCCTCCTTACATTCAAATATACTCGGCCCATCAATTATATCCAACGCAGCTCTCTGATTATTCAGACGTCTTCAAATGCCTGTCAGAAATAAACATGCATACTTAATATAATCTATGCACTCTTTAGCACATTCCAGCAATACCTACGTATAATGTAAATCCAAAATCCTCTCAGCATGGCTTTAAGCCTTTGCAAAGTGATGCATAATTACTTTATCAGATTTATGGACATTGGGCCTGCACAATTGTTGACGCTGCTATCAAAAGTGTGAATGGTTCGCTGCTTTGGTGACAAGATGCATATCACTTCATTGGAAATCTACCGGGAAATGCATTATGTCAGCATATGCAGTTTGGAAACTAAATCGATAGTCGTAGTTTTCATTAAATTGTAAGGTATGTTTTAAAAGCTTTTAGGATCAGACTTCACACTACAAACACACTTTGGCTAAAAAGCTGTTCGGAAAGTTTGGTTTTGATTCTCTGTTAATCTATAAGTGGAAGGTTTATATTGACTTCACGGAAATTCTCCCACAGCTTTTGCCAGATTTGTCTAAATATGAGAGAAAGGATATCTGGGGGAGGAGGGGGGCAAGTGAAAAAGAGAAATAGCGTGTGTGTGTGGAAGGGACGCAATAGATAATCTAAGAGGAACAATATAGAACAGATAGGGCAACTGGGCAAAATAAGGCAAGTACACCTCATGAAAAAGCCAAGCATCCTTAAATAACAGAATAAATAGGATTTAAGTGATTTGGAATAAAAGATTGTCGTTTTAACAATAATAGTGTGTGTGTGTGTGTAGAGTTAAATGGAGGATAAAACTACAAAACATATCTAAACATGAGGAACTCAATAAACTTTACATATAAAATACAAAAATGGAAAAGGGATTAACTCGATCAAAACAAATACCAGAATAAGTTTGAGTTCTGTAAGGGGAGGGGGGATATAGGTGGTGGTGATTTAATTATGCCCCCTCTCTCTTTCTGTCTCTCTGTCTATCTATCTGTCTGTCTATCTATATATATCTCTCTCACTCTCTCTCTCTCTCTCTCTCTCTCTCTCTCTCTCTCCACACACACACACACACACACACACACACACACACACACACACACACACACACACACACACACACACACATACAGGGAAAAGTATAAATGGTGGGTTTTTTTGTTTACTCAAGAAGAAGACAAGTAGATGTACTTCACAATCTCAGTCGCTGCCATTCAGTCCGGCAGGCAGAACATGGTTGTCCGAGTCATTCCAGACCACTTTGTTCCTGTGTCCTGGTCATTCCAGACCACTTTGTTCCTGTGTCCTGGTCATTCCTGACCACTTTGTTCCTGTGTCCTGGTCATTCCAGACCACTTTGTTCCTGTGTCCTGGTCATTCCTGACCACTTTGTTCCTGTGTCCTGGTCATTCCAGACCACTTTGTTCCTGTGTCCTGGTCATTCCTGACCACTTTGTTCCTGTGTCCTGGTCATTCCTGACCACTTTGTTCCTGTGTCCTGGTCATTCCTGACCACTTTGTTCCTGTGTCCTGGTCATTCCAGACCACTTTGTTCCTGTGTCCTGGTCATTCCAGACCACTTTGTTCCTGTGTATGAATCATTCCAGACCACTTTGTTCCTGTGTCCTGGTCATTCCAGACCACTTTGTTCCTGTGTCCTGGTCATTCCAGACCACTTTGTTCCTGTGTATGAATCATTCCTGACCACTTTGTTCCTGTGTCCTGGTCATTCCTGACCACTTTGTTCCTGTGTCCTGGTCATTCCAGACCACTTTGTTCCTGTACTCTGGTCATTGCAGATACCAATGACCCCCCTGCCCTTATGGACACTGCCTGTCTGTTTACAACTGTTCGTGTCAGCATCAACAGTCCTTTGGATAAGACTGTACACTTTAGGTCCTGTGTGTGAACAAACGCAGAACATCTTGCATGCGCACACGTTAAAACCTGTTTCACTTTTCGGAAAAAAAGTATGCTAGTATGTGACTGTGTGTACGGATGAAAAAATGTACACAAACACATAACAACTGGGGACTGAATGAGGTCCTGTGTGGGAACATGCGCAGAACATCTTGCGCACGCGTTAAAACCTGTCCCCCTTTTCGGAAAAGCGGGCCATTGTGCGCTAGTGGGAACAGGTGACAAAATTGACAAAAATGTACACACGTGGATACTAGATGTAAAAAGTTACTTGAATTTTATATTCCATTATCCTTGAAATAAAAGAATAAACTAAAGACATATAAAAAAGGCACATGAGTGCTAATTCCATTATCGTCGAAATAAAAACCATAAAATAAAGCAAAAGAAGTATGGGTCCAGTGCTGGTTTCTGGCTCTTTGTCTGTGTGTCTGTCTGTCTGTCTGTCTCTGTCTGTCTGTCTGTCTGTCTCCGTCTGTATGTCTGCCTGTCTATCTGTCTGTCTGTCTGTCTCTGTCTCTGTCTGTCTGTCTGTGCACATTGTTTTCGTGGTCAGATCAATGTATTCATGGTTTGACAGTAACGGGGGCCACAGACTCGAGTCTCTGCTTAGTGTTTGAATGGCTTTGTTTCCAAAGAGTTAAAAAAAAGGTGGTAATTACGGAGAAGGGGTACATACGAGATAACTCAGTGGTCAGAACGCTCGTTTCCCCCAGCTAAAGTCAAGCAGCATCGAGCGTGGTTACCACTTAATTTATATTCTCATAAAAAATGACTTGGGGATGAAGGGGGGGGGAGGGGGACCGGAGTAGGTACTGATGTTAACACCAGGGGGAAAAAAGAAAACCCTCCAAAGAGCTCTCAGTCATGGTTCGTATCCACACCTTCAGAACACGTGACCAGCACTCTAACCACAAAGCTATCCTGTCCTGCCTCCTCCCTTGCAGACTTTGCAAACAGTATGAAAGATGCTTTTTATCTATTTTCTGAATACACTATATAAATTGCACAATCCTAAAATAATAAAGTATGATGAAAACAACCTGTGTGGACCACACCGTTGCCACCAAAGCAAGCAATAACAACAACCTACCGCCTAAGCAACGAAACACGACAACGAAGGTAATGCAGCGCCACACAGCTCGTTGCAACTTGAAAAACGATACCAAACAATAACCACAGGACACATTAATTAACATGACAACAAGGCAAAGGCAGAAAAGAAAGACACGCAACCACGCACGTCAGTGATCAATGAGAATGATGAAAAAAGGAAAGTGCAGAAAGTCCAGCTTCAAGCTTGTATGTCAAGGGTGCGTTTGACAAAAAGAAACAGCTGTAAATGTGCTGAGCGACACCCCCACCACCACACACACACACACGAAACACACACACACACACACACACACACACACACACACACACACACCACACACAAACACTTACAGTCATGATAACAAGCAAACACAACACACACACAGAGAACAGAACAGAACACAGTAGAGCAGAGCAGAGAAAAACAGAGCAGTGCAGAGCAGAGCAGAGCAGAACAGAGCAGAGCAGAACAGAGCAGAGCAGAGCAGAGCAGAGCAGAACAGAGCAGAGCAGAGCAGAGCAGAGCAGAACAGAACAGAGCAGAACAGAACAGAGCAGAGCAGAACAGAGCAGAGCAGAGCAGAGCAGAGCAGAGCAGAGCAGAACAGAACAGAGCAGAGCAGAACAGAACAGAACAGAGCAGAACAGAGGGAAAACAGAGCAGAACAGAGCAGAGCAGAGCAGAGCAAAACAGAGCAGAACAGAACAGAACAGAACAGAACAGAGCAGAGCAGAGCAGAGCAGAGCAGAACAGAACAGAGCAGAGCAGAGCAGAGCAGAGCAGAGCAGAACAGAGCAGAGCGGAAGAGAGCAGAGCAGAGCAGAGCAGAACAGAACAAAACAGAGCAGAACAGAGGAAAACAGTGCAGAACAGAGCAGTGCAGAGCAGAGCAGAGCAGTGCAGAGCAGAGCAGAGCAGTGCATAGCAGAGCAGAGCAGAGTAGAGTAGAGCAGAACAGAGCAGAACAGAGCAGAGCAGAAACAGTACAGAACAGTACAGAGCAGAACAGAACAAAACAGAACAGAGCAGAGGAGAACAGAGCAGAACAGAACAGAGCAGAGCAGAGCAGAGCAGAGCAGAGCAGAGCAGAGCAGAGCAGAGCAGAGCATAACATAACATAACAGAACAGACATAGAAGAACAGGGCAGAGCAGAACATAACAGAACAGAGCAGAACAGAGCAAAGCAGAACAGAACAGAACAGAGCAGTGCAGAACAGAACAGAACAGAACAGAAAGAACAGAACAGAGCAGAACAGAACAGAGCAAAACAGAACAGAGCAAAAACAGAGCAGAACAGAACAGAGCAGAGCAGAGAAAAGGCTGTGGACCCAGTTAATGGTGGATCCCCTGAACACTGGCCTGTCTGCCCAGATCGATCAGCTCTGAACTAGCACAACAGGATCAAAACCAACTGCCGCCACTACCCCCGGAAGTGACGTAGACTGGGGCGCTTCTCCGATAGCTTGTCGCTTCCGGTTGCATGCCGTTCTCATTTCGTCGCTTCCTGTCTTTCTGTCTGTCTGTCGCTCTCTTTTCTTTTGTCTCTCTCTCTCTCTCTCTTCTCTCTCTCTCTCTCTCTCTCTCTCTCTCTCTCTCTCTCTCTCTCTCCTCTCTCTCTGTTTCTTCTACCTCATTTCCTGTAACCTACTTCTTTCGTGCCATTTACTTTTTCTCCATACTTTTTCTTATAATGCCTTCCTACTGCAGAAATATGGTACCACTTGGCTTTAAACCTTCAGACATGATATGTTTGCTGTTCAGACAGGTTTCAAAGAAATGTGTTAGATAGGTACAGAGCACTGATAAGAGACACTGTCATGTACAAGTTATTCAATACCTTGCTTCTGTTTGGTGACATAGATCATTATTCAAAGTATTAAACAATAACGAAAGTAAACGTTAAAAGTGAGTGAAAGATATGCTTGCAGCATTTTAACAAAAAATATTTACAAAACTTAATGCGATCGCACGAGTTTGATGGGGGAAAATTTATAATGTAAACTTGTATAATAGTATATAAAATTATTTCCAGGTTATACAAACAATTACATTTTAGTTCAGATTATGACGTTTCCGAAGAAGCACTTTACAAAAAGTGTGCTGCAATGCTGCGATGTAGGGGCTTGAGTTAGAATTTATCAATTTACTCGATGTAGTAGTGCTACCTGACTGGGGGGTTCTAAACATATATGGCCACTACATCTCTGTTTATTTAAAGATCTAGCTCAAATTTTGCATAATGCAAGAGTAATGCCCGATAAATATTAGATCGCAACTTGTTTGCAAGTAGCACTACTACCTTAAAGCAATAAACACATTTCTGCTTGTGCATCTCTGTGAAAAGTTAATACAAGACAAGATCGAGGCATATCTGTTGATCTTTTGCTATATCAGAATACTGTTGTTTTGATAATGTGCCACATCAGAATATTGCTATATGAACCTTGTACTTTATCAGAATACTATTATGTTGATCTACTGTTATATAATAGGAGTGCTGTTGTGGGAATCTATTGATAAAATATGAACACTGTTATTTCAATGTATTTGCTATATTGGACTATTGCTATGTGCATCTAGTTGTGCACCAAACTAACACAATGTCCACCCGTTGGAACAAAAGGCCACACTGTATTCAACTAGTGTAGTATTAGAGTTCTGCTGTCCTTGTCGATCTAATGTGACAGCAGAGTATTATCATATTAAGCTGCGTTGAATTATATTGTATTGAAACCGCATTGTATTGCATTGTAATGCCCTGTCTTATACTTGAATTGCATTGTATTGTATTGCATTGTATTGTAGTGTGCTGTGGTGCATTGTGTTGTGCTGTGTTGTGTTGCATTGTGTTGCATTGCATTGTGTTGCATTGTATTGCACTGTATTGTATTGTATAGCTTTGCATTTTACTTGCATTGTATTGCATTGCATTGTATTGTATGATACTTTCAGTCATAGCAGATGAATCTTATTCAAATTTCCGTCCGCTCTACCCGTGGAGAATGCTTCATGTTGAGAGCAGAGCCACCGATTTCTTCTTCTTCTTCTTCTTGCTGTTGTTTTTCTTGTTGTTGTTGTTGTTGTTGTTGTTGTTGTTGTTGTTCTTCTTCTTCTTCTTCTTCTTCTTCTTCTTCTTCTTCTTCTTCTTCTTCTTCTTCTTCTTCTTCTTCTTCTTCTTCTTCTTCTTCTTCTTCTTCTTCCTCGAACACTCACCCAGCAACTCATTGCTCTCTGTCACATACACGAAAATGCGCCAAGCCGCCATTAAGCGCCTGGCAAGTCAGGCCCAGCGCATCCGACTTCGGCATGGGGAGAATTGTCATATTCAAAGTCTTTCTGGGGGAAAAGGTAGAAGAATGGACCAAGAAGGCAAAACATAGACAAGAAGGTTAGATACAGGAAGAAAAAGAACAAGACAGAAACAAAGAGAGGGATAGAAAAGAGGGAATTCCTAGCACAGAATTTCAAGAAGGTGGGGATGCTATTTTTACTGACAGACCCCTGGCATCCCCACAGGAGTGGGGAGGGTTTTTTTTCTTTAACTGTTCTGCTTGCATGTGTAAATATTCAGTGTCCTTCCAGAGTGGCATTTTTCCACAACATTTTGCCAGGGATAACTTCCTTATTGTCACGGGTTCTTTTACGTGTGCTAAATGCGTGGTGCACATCAGACCTCGATTTATAGTCTGGTTCCATAGACGAGTACCCAACAAATCTTCCACATGGAGTGATCCCGGAAGACTATCAGCCCTAACTATCCAACCAGCACCCACACTACCACTCAAGGTCTAATGGATAAGGGAGGGAGGGGGGGGGGTAGGCACAAACAGGGATCAAACCTATTCTGTCGACTCTCTAGGCAGGTGTTTTGAAGTTTTCCTACGTGGGAATGACGCTCGGTGGGATAATGCACATGCCGCTATGATACATTATTTGGCAACATCAATCCATACACTTCTTTTTCAGATGTAAAGGAAAAGGTAAAGAAGTCCCATAACCTATAAGGTCGTAGGGGAGTGAGGCGTCAGAGACCTCACTTCTCTAGGGCCAGCATATTGAGGGCGGCGCCCATCTCCTCTCCCTCGCTGCTTTACCTTCCCTGACCCTAAAGAGGGCAGGTACCCATTTACAGCTGGGTGAACTGGGGGAACTGTACTGAAGCCAAGGCGCGCAAACGGTCACCCATCCAACTGGTAACCACGCTCGACGCTGCTTAACTTGGCTGGGGGGAAGCGAGTGCTCCGACCACTGAGCTATCCCGTCCCAGATGTAACGACTTGATAAGCCATACATTATATATCTTCTTTTCGTAAATAGCGTTCTTAATACTAAAGCTGAGAAGAAGGAAGGGGAGATGGGAGGATGAAGAGAAGAAAGGAGGAAGAAGAGGAGAACGAAAAAAATGACTACCACTCTAACGACGACGATGACAATGATGATGTTGATGAGGAGGAAGATATAACTGTCGCTGCTGACAGTGCTGCTACGGGTGATGATAAAGAGGAAGAGAGGGTTATTGTGAAGATGATGATGTAAACGACGACGACAGCGGCGATGCTGCTGCTGCTGCTGCTGCTGCTGATGATGATGATGATGGTGATGATGAAGATGATGATGTAAACGACGATGACAGTGACGACGACGATGATGATGATGATGATGATGATGATGACTATGATTATGATAATAATGATGAAGATGAGGAGAAGAACGACGAGGATGATTATGAAGATGATGTTGTAAACGACAACGACATCGGTGACAATGATGATGATGATGATGATGATGATGATGGTGACGACGACGACGTCGATGATGATGATGATGATGATGGTAATGATGACGACGACAATGACAACGACGATGATGAAGGGGCTGCTGTTGCTGCTGCTGCTGCTGCTGCTGCTGCTGCTGCTGCTGCTTCTGCTGCTGCTGATGATGATGATGATGATGACAGTGGAAGAGAAGATTCCATAAAAAGAGACTGCCCTCCAAAAACTGTCGAGCGCGACAGACGTCCCAGAAAAGAGCCAGGGGCGGTTAAAGCTGCACGTGCTGATGGGCAATTATGTTAATGCCTGCTGCACCTCCCTCCTCCCCTCCTTCCCTTCCCTTCCCGGCGCTTGAGAGAGAGAGGGAGAGAGAGAAAGAGAGACAGAGACAGAGAGAGAAGGAGAGAGAGAGGGGGGAGGGGGAGGGAGAGGGGGGGGGAGAGAGAGGGGGAGAGAGAGGGATAGAGAGAGAGAGAACGAGCGAGCGGAGAAACAGACAAATATGGAGAGAGAGAGAGGGAAGGGGGAAGACAGAGTGGGAGGAAGAGAGAGAGAGTGAGAGAGAGAGGAAAGAGGGAGAGAGAGAGAACGATAACGATGACGATAACGATAACGAAATTATATTTTGCCATTTAGCTGAGAGAGACAGAGACAGAGACAGATCGACAGAAGGTGGGGCTGGAATTTAATTTTTTAAAAGTATGAGAGAAAGACACAGAGATTGTTAGGGAAGGAGACAACAGACAGACAGACATAGAGACAACAGACAGACAGACATAGAGACAACAGACAGACAGACACATAGACAAACAGACAGACAAATATACAAAGAAAGACATTCCTAAACAAAACAAAACTGACAGATAGAAAAAGTAAAGCTTCGACTATTTCAGAGCAGCAGTCAGTATGAATGTGGAAGGAGACAGACAGTCTGACAGACAGACAGACAGAAAGCTAGCAAGAACTGCTCATGCAACCTTCTCTCTCTCTCTCTCTCTCTCTCTCTCTCTCTCTCTCTTCTCTCTCTCTCTCTCTCTCTCTCTCTCCTCTCTCTCTCTCTCTCCTCTCTCTCCTCTCTCTCTCTCTCTCTCTCTCTCTCTCTCTCTCTTCTCTTCTCTCTCTACTCTCTCTCTCTCTCTCTCTACTTCTACTCTCTCTCCCTCTCTTCCTCTCTCTTCCTCTCTCTCTACTCTTCTCTCTCTCTCTTCTCTCTCTCTCTTCTATTCTCTCTTCTCTCTCTCCCTCTCCTCTTCTATCTACTCCCGTCTCTCTCTCTTCTACCTCTCTCTTTACTCTCTCTCTCTCTCTTTCTCTCTCTCTCTCTCTCTCATCTCTCTCTCTCTCTCCACTCTCTTCTACTCCACCTCTCTCTCTCTCCTCTTCTACTCTCTCTCTCTCTCTCTCTCTCTCTCTCTCTCTCTCTCTCTCTCTCTCTCTTGCCAGTCAGCAGCCGCCGAAGCCGCTGTGCCGTGCGATGGATGGATGGCAGGCATGGCAGAGTAAAGGGGGTAAGGTAGGGTAGGGTAGGGTAAGGTAAGGCACAGCACAGCACAGCACAGCACAGCACACAGGCAAGCTGGCTGCTCCCTCCACAA